>JAOBAS010000045.1:21413307-21424111 GCA_025311575.1 Elanoides forficatus
CAAAAATGGAGGTTGAGTTCTGGGGAGACGGGGTGCTTCTCCTTCCTACCTACCAAAGAAGCTGCGTGGTTGCTCAGGCAGCGAGTAGCTGGGGATGTTGGTACTCGGCTGAAAGAGCTGCATCGCTTTGGCGGAGGCTCTGAGGGACAGAAATAGTTGTGTGGTAGGATACCAAGACTGTACATTCCTGGCGTACCGGTACTGGTCTTGTATCCACCGCGTGCATAATGGCGGCTCTCGGCTGTCGCTGAGTGGGAAATTCAGTCGTACGGCCTCTCAACTCTTGAGACTGGGAATGGCCTAAAATGACAGTCTCTGCTTCCTAGTGAGGTTTTGAAATTTGAACGTAGTAAATCCCTCAGACTTTCTGATAGTATTAAATTAGATTATTTAATTTGTACGTTAGTGTGCATACGTGCCAAATCTCCTTATTCCATGGTCTGATTATGATTGAGTTTCACCAGTTCCTTTAGAAAGCCAAGGGCTTTTCCAGGAGCAAGATCAGAGGTGAAGTTCGAAGTTGTTCTACTCTGACAAAAAAGGGAAGAACCATGCACAGTATTTCAGTATATATTCACTGAAAAGTCATAGTATTTCTTCTGTCTTTGGTTTTAGTAGGTGTAATAGAGATTGTCAACTCAAAAAAAAGACACTTCAATTTTATTGCACTGGGTTGTTACTAATATAATCTGAGTTCAGACTGATGTAAAGAATATGAACCTTTTTCTTTAAGGATTTTTTGTTTTGTTTACTAATGCTGACAGTTTTGGCTTATGTGTTTTTCCTTAAGTGAATACTTAAACTTTTTGAGGACAAAAAGTGGAGCATGTTTCTTAAAACGTCTTAATTACAATTGACTTTTTTGAGCCATCTGAAGGAAGTTTCCATCTTACTGAAAAGATACAACATTTTTAACCTTAGCTTGCTATATGATAAGGAAGAAAATTTTTCTTTTTAACTTATGAAATGTGTTAGTGGTATAATTGTCAGAAAGGAAATGTGAAGGCCTACTTGAAAAACACAATATAGGTCACATCTTGCAGGGTTTTTTTTTGTCAAAAGGGTTAAACCTAACTGAGACAGATTAGAAACTGAAGTTTGGTTTCTCCTATATGACTTTCATATGACTAGTAATAGAAATGGTAATATTTCTGCACAGCACTTAACCATCAATAGGCAGCTTAGAAATGCCAGCTGTAATTAAAATACTTGGTTATAGAAAAACACTTGACTATTAGCATGATTGAGCAAAAATAATTTTAGTGTTGCTATTTATATAATCTTTTGGTGCAGAAATCACTTTACAAAAATTATCTCAAAACATAATTACTTTGAAAAACTTCTAGCAATTACCATAACTTAAATAAATCTTTTCCTATCGCTTCATAGAACTTTCATTTCTAAATAAATAAATTGAAACTATGCCAATTGAACATTCTAGTAATACAGTATTTTATTAATTAATAAATTGATTGTTTAATTGTTTAAGGCTTATTTCATACTGTTTCCTGCCACTGCAATTTTCAGAGCAAATTTAATTTTCTGATGAATTATTGTGAAGATTATTAATTTTGCAACTGCAATGTTTGTTTGAAGACTAAAAGATTCAGAATAAAATGTTTTATGAAATAGTAGAATATACTTGATGTGAAACTTTTAAGTGGGTGAATGGCATTCCCTTTCAACTCAATAGGCATAGGAAGGAATGCTCATTTGGTCAGTACTAACCTACCCAGATTCCTCCTTTGGGCAGGAACTGGGAAGGAAATGCTCTTCACCTGGCACTGTTGTAACTCACTCCGACCAGGGAGGAGCAGGAGGGGTTGTTTGTACACCTACAATCCACCTGCTACTTCTCATCTCTAATTGAGACTCTTCCCCCTACAGGCAGAACCCCTTAGAAATACATGAGCTCATGTATTTTTTTGTGTGTGTGTTTGGGTAGAATTTATACATCTGCCAAATAGATTTTAAATGCATCAAACAGGGTGTTAGCATTTTACACTTAAATTTACCTCACTGCAGGATCTTTGGCCTGGTTCAGTGGCATAAGGTAGTAGTAAGGCTGTTGAATTTAACTCCATCAGATTTTAAAGTCGCTGGATGAATCCACAGGTAACACAGATACCTTCTATGGCAAATGTACCCCTGAATTCCAGTCTTCAGAAATGGTTCTTCAGGCAGCTGGATGTTTGAATCACCCTGGACTTGGGGGTGAATTACCCCAAACTTCCATGTGTCTGATAGTGCTGTAAAACTTTTTTCTTCATCTGTGTTCTTCCACAAAAGGAACTGTTGCTCACACCTTGTATTATGCCTGTAAGAAGTACAAGGCAATGAGGAATCAGACTCTATATTGAGCTGCTTAATAAACTTAATGTGGGGAATTGATTCAGAAATCTCATTTATTTTTCTCGAAAGTGCGTGGAACAGCTTTTCCCAGTGCTTGTTAAGTGCAGGTTCAGATGGAAGGGATGGAGTAATATATTTAATGACTTTAAAATGCAGTTTAAGCAGTTCCCTTGTCCTTTATTGTTTTTTATTGCTCTTTCTGTGAGACTTAATGACCTCTTTTTTTTTTTTTTCTCCTATGAAAAGCATCTTTTTAACCTGACCACATGCACTTTTAAAATAGAAAGTGAGAATGGGAAGATCATTTGTGCTAGAGACTGCTGCAGGAAGTGCCATTTAAATTCCAGGTGATTAGGAGGAGAGCAAAGGAATTCAAGTAGGAAACCTGAAAAAAGGCTTGAAAAAAATTTAAAAGGCAGTGTAGGAAGTGAGGGAAAGAGTGTATGAGAGTTGGGATTCATATGTGGACAGAAACATTTACTGACTGAATGGCTACTATGGAAGTGAAATGTGTATACACATGAAAGAGCATTTAAGCTGTCTTTCTCAAAATGTATCATGCAATGTCATTGAAGATACAAAAAAGTAATTCCAGAAGTTTTACATTATCTTCCTTCAGTAACTATATTGCTTTTACTTTTTCAAATTCTTTTTAAATAAACAGTTCAAGAGCTCCATCTTTGGGTTTAAGTTATTATTGTAAAAAATATTACTTTCCTTTTGTGTTAATTAAGTAGTGCCTAAACATCCTATAAAGTTACGTATATCTGCTCATACCTTGTCAGTTTGGACTGCTTAACTTTTCTAGATCCATTTGTTTAGTTGCCTTTTGATAAACTTTGAATACTTTCTGTATAAGATTGTTGTTTTCAGTTTTTCCTCTCATGAATTTATTTGGTTTTGGTGGATTGTTTTTCCTTTCCAATTATGGTCCATAAATCAACTGGACAGTTCATAAAATATTTATTGACCATGTGGACAGATAACAGTGGCAGAAGGAATTTTAAAACAGGCAGGCTTTCAGGTAGGATTTATAATTTGCTGTAAATTAGTATGCTGTTATTAAAATCAGAGCACATGTTGATCTTTTGTCAATGGAGAATCTGATCATGTTCTTGTGGGAGCTGAATTTTAGTTAAAAATTAGTGTTGTTTCTGACAGTGCAGCAGAATTCTAAAAGACTTGACATAAATATTCCAGTGAGAAGATTTTAATCCATTTTGTTTTTCAATAAAAGTCTTCCAGTCCTTTTAGGAGGTCTTTGGGGCAAATGAAGTTATTTGAAAAATTTTGCTCCTCAAACAAAGTTGTGCAAGTAGTACGTAGTGAAGATGTATTGTGAAGTAAATTAAACTGTTAATCACAGAAATCCATCATATACGAGACTCCTGTTATGATTATCTTCTCTCAGTTGTTTTTTTTTCTCAAGCAAGGTTTTATTTCTTCCTACTTTCTATGTATTTTCAATGGTGTACTCCGCTTACATTCTGAGATGACAAGTACAGGCAGTTCGTTTAACTTACTGTTATTATCTTGTCCTGATAGCTGGAGAATCTGCCTTGCTTATGTTTTCCATAACAACACTGTAGAGAAGTACAATTACCATTTGTATAATAGATGGGGCGAATTGATGATTTCCCATTATTGCTTAAAACAAGATAAATCAAAAAGCTGGGACTCGACCCCATCTCTCTCATTGCCCCCCAACAAATGCCTTAATCTATAACCAGTTTACCAGAGTATTTATTGTTGCTTTTAGTTTTTGAACATTGAACCTAAGTTAGCAACAAGCACTGCTCTGGTGCCACATAATTATTTAGCCCATCTTCTTACGATAATTGCTACTGATGGTATGTTAGGTATTTTATTGCTGTCTTTTGTATTCAAAACTTTCTATTCCTTTGTTATTTACTTTCTTTCCCAGATTCCCCAAAAGAATTAGAAATCACGAGCATATCTTAACTCCCAGTAACCCATGTTCTTTCCAAGCAGGAGGTGGAGACAAAGAACACAAAATGCTGAGAGGTCTCATAGCTGTTGTTATCTTTCTGCTGGCTTCAGTTCTGTATCTCTGGAAACTCTGTAAAAGATACTCAGATCTGACTTGTACTAGAATGTCCACCTGAAAGATACTTCAGTTTTCTTTCAGAAGCCTTGTATGTCTTGCAAAGCTTTGCAATCTTTACGAATATGTTCTAAATTTCTATTGAAAGTAGATGAAATGCAAATTTAAAATATCCATAAAATACCTATTTCATTTCATTTCATGTGGAAATTAAGAAAATCACGATCGTGACAGAACCTAAGTTTATTACTTCATTAATGGTCCGCATATGTGTTGATTCACATCCCGACTGAGGGTATCACAAGAATGTAGCTAAATTTTATCCTCATTTTGGACAGTGCCTATCCCCATTTTCCCTGTTATGGACAATCTTAATTTAAAATGTGACAATTCTTTTGTAAAACATGAATATGTTTAAAACTAAATCTAAACTTAAGTGCTGTTTAGAATAAGGGTTTGTTTTCTGGTATCGGGCCTTTGCCTTGGTTTTTGTTGCCTTAATGAGAGTCATGGGTTGTTTAAGACCTTAGGCAGATATTAACTTAATATCCATTGAAGAACAAGTCTATTAAAGGGTGTAGATTAACCTAAAGTATGCTGCTTGCTTTTTTTCAGATAAATAGTTGTATTAATGTCATTCTTTTATCTTTTAACAGTTCAACCCTCAAGGAGATTTTTCAGAAATGCAGGGCCAAGACATAGTAGCTTAAAAATAGTGGGATCCGTCATACTTCCAGGTATTTTTCTTTAAACATAATGTACAGATCTTAGTGAAAATACTGTTTTTACCAAGAAAAGGCCCTTCTTTATCATATCCCTTGTTGTTGAATTGTTTTAAATGGTTTTAAGTGGTTTAATTGCAGTTCTGTACTGACTTATGTATACTTAACAGGCCATCCCACAGAATGTATTTCTGTCACTGGAATTTATTTTTTATAGATTTTTTAAAATTCTTACTTATAATTTTTATGAAACTGAGAATTATTTTCTGTAATTGTTATAACAATAACAACATTCTGTGTACTCTTCTACCTGGCTCTAGGACTCTTGCTCGGAAATACTGCTTTCTTCCACTGTAGGTATTCCGACTTCATCTTACTTGTTATGTACACATAACCTGAAACTTGAAGTTTATGTTATATTCTACAACAAAACTTAAGAAGAGTTAAGAATTAATTGTTTTCTAAGTTAAATCCATCTAACTCCAGAATATAATATTACCCCTTTCTTTTCTTATGAAGCTAAACATTTATTGGAAAATCTGAAAACTAAATTAAAGACCAGGCTGCTCCTCATTGCCATATATTTACTCGTGTTGCTTTTTCTCTAAATGCACATTGCTAGCTTGATTTTGGTAATATTCTTCCCCATAGTTTTTTCTGTGTGTGTTTTCCAGTAACAGCTTTACTAGTAGCATATTTAGGAGTGATACTTCTGTTGTTTGGGGGAAAGGTAAGAGACAACATTTTTTGACCTTTTTTTTTGGTACAAATTCTTAGACATATCAGTTTTTGTCCAAAGGTGAAACAGTTCTGGGAAACAATTTGTTTTTAAAGGTGTCACTTAGTATTTGATCTTATAATGCTATTTAATGTTAAATAATGGCTCTGAGTGGTCTAAAGGTTCATCCTATTAGTGTACTTTTTCTCTCTTCTGATTCTGACTCATGTCTGTAAACATGGTTATTGCTTGAATGGCTCAAGGCAATTTGAAAGTTAGAAGGTGAGACTAAAATGTTTTATCCGAATGCTGTTTCTAAATAATTTAGTATTAATAAAGAATGTTCCCACCTTTTCTGGGACAGACCATTGTGAGTATACTAGATTTGGCTCCAGTGTTCTTTTGAGGTGCTGGGCAACATCTTTATTTTGAGTTTTTTTTCCCCAAAAATTTGGTTAAATACAATCCTGCACCTTTAAAATCCTGCAGTTTTAAAATACCTGACACAAATGTTCTTTTTTGGATCACTATCTAAGGTAACTATTTTTATAATGAAGAGAATATGAACAAATAAGAAAAACAGCAAAGAACTTTAATTAAAAGAGTAAGACTTTACTTGGAAAGCAAGAAGAATAAGGTTATACCTGGTAGATATTTTTTCAACCATTATTTTCTATCAGATGCCCTTCTGTATCCTATGATACATGCTTACAAAACTGTCATGGAAATTTAAAGTGGTGGGACAGAATTTACCATCTTGGCAGGTTTTGATAATAATGACACCATAATTTTGTTACTTTTTATTATGGGTATGTAATTTTTTTGTTCATATTGTTATAAGATAGAACAAAGTGACCTTGAGGAAATAAAAAACAAAATGTGAAGTGGGAGAGATAAGTAATGTACACAAGTTTGCCCCAATAGACTACTACTAAAGCTGGTTGGTTAGTAAATTTTGAAAAAAAAAGTATCAAGGATTTGCAGTGGAAAAAGACTAATCATATTGGCAATTGCTAATCATATTGGCAATTGCATTAACATGTAGAATTCATATTAATTCTCATGCTTCAGGGTTAAAAACTGAAACACCACCTGTAAATTACATTTATTTCCATGATATGCTACTGTGCAATTGAAAGTAGATACTTTGCTGTTTTCTGTAGTATAAGCTACTGTAAAAACCTGTTTATTAGCTGGGACGGACATACATACTGATCTTAAAACTATCAAAATTCTGAAGTTCTTCTTATGTATTAAATGTTATATGTAAGTCTTTATTCTGTTTAAACAACTTAATACTGTAATGTGAATGTAAGTGGCTTTTCATTTTTTAATGAAAGCAAAAAATCATACCTGGAGAGGAGAGAAAACTGTGGTGGCATTACCACCAGTTGCCATAATGGAAAAATGAAAACTTTTTCTAAGCATTAATCTTTTCCTGCAACAAGTACTTAAACTGTTTTCCACTTGCAGGGAATCTGAAATAGCCAATGGTGAGATAACGTTGTGGTCATTTGCTTATTTGATTCAGTTTTAATTATTAGTCAGATTCTCCAAATCACAAGTGTTGTAGTAGCTGTAATGTTTTATATTAGTTGTAGCTTTTCAGTGGCATTAGGGTAGCCTTACACAGAGCATGGTATATTCAAGTTTAGACCTTGCTAGAGCTTGAATACCTAGCATCCCATGCTTCTGAAGAGGACAGATACTTTGCAGAATGTCAGTGTTAAGGAAAATAAAACAAACTGTACATGCTGAAATCCTGCATATTATGGAATTGATTATGACTTCACAAATTGTAGTTTTTTAGGAACAATTGAAGATCTAGAAGCAGCAGTATGTTACAAATCGCATACAAGATGCGCACACTTGCTTTACTGTGGGAAAAGGCTTAAGTAAATCCTTATCTTACTCAGTTCACTTCCTATCTCATTATCTCTGAATTAAACAAGAGGTAGCTCACCATTTATAGTGAGCTACAACACTAAACCCTTTTTGCGTAAGTACGTTGTGTACTGGTAAAAGGCAATTGCTAATAGAATGGAGACAGCAAACTTTCAACTCTGAGTATCATGGACCAGCATACTGCAAATTCATTTTCTCCATGTGTGTGTTAGACATCAATTGAGACAGAATGCTGCAGAAGCCTGTGTTTGTGAGAACCTACTAAATGACATAATCTGTTCAGGAGGATGTTACAGTGCACTGGGTTCATGTTTACACAACCAGATAAGCCTAGAACTAGAAAGAATTATCTTAATTTTATTTTCTGGAGAAAACAAACCTGCTGTCTATTTGGTATTTCATTTTGATGGTAGAGATAACAGAACCAGTCCCAAAACTAGAACACCATTCAAGATCGTTGTTGAACCACTGTCTTGAAATTTATGTAGCTCACTGTTAGGATACCATTGATTAATACTTGATGCCGATGATTTTTTTTTTTTTTTCAGTCAAAGTTTATGTCAAGCTGAATCACAACAGTCCACGTATTTTATGTCTGACAAATCATCTACGAAACTTAGAACTGATTGACCCAATATTCCAGTGGAATGGACCAGGTGGTGGTCTTTCTTCAGGTAAGGATTTATTTTCTTACATGTCCCCCTGTATAGTCTCCTCTTCTCCCCCGCTCCCTGCAAAAGAAACATGAAGGTTATAAAGGTGGGAATGTAAATGGAGAAGTAACTGAAGATACATTGTGAGTGTTTCAACGTATAGCATAATAAATTAACTTTCACTTTTCAGAGAGAAAGGAGTGGGATAACAATACTAAAACACATTTTCAGGTCTCTGTAGACAATGGTGCCATCTCTAAAGAGTCCTAGATGGAGCAGAGCATGTTGGATGCAACAGAGGCTGAGGACAACATTTTTTGCGGCACTGAGAGACAGCTGGGTGCATTCTGCAAGGACAGAATAATAGGATGATGTGGTGTGATCTAGCCCAACTGCCTGCCTAGTGACAGGCTGCCTTCAGATATGAACTTGCTCAGAGCCTTGACCACTTAATTTTGGGGAATCTCTTGTCTGTCCTTGGAGATTTTCTGTCTTTTCTGTGCAACCTGTTCCGTTTTTTTTCTCATTTTCAGTCATAATTTCCCTTATTGCAACTTGTTATCATTGCTGCTTGTCCTTTTGTGGTGCACCTCTTAAAAGTACGGGTTATTTGTCCCTGTATCTCCCCTTAGGTAGTGAAGGACTGCAATTCCCTCCTTAGACTTTTCTAGGGTAAAAATCCTAATCTCCTCTGCCTCTTTTTCTATGCTCTAACTCCCGAATCATCGCAGAAACCTTCTTGTTGACTTGTTCCAGTTTGTTAGTATCTGTCTTGTACTGAGGAGTCAAAATGGGGCACAGTGTTCCAGAGTGTCCAAATGAGTGCCTGGTAGGGAGAGAATAAGCACTTCGTTTGACCTGCTGGATATACCATTGCTAATGCAGCCCAGTATACAGTTAGCCTTCACTGCTGCAAAAGTGTGTTTCATATTCAGTTTTAAATCCACCAGGACTCCCAGGTACTTTCTTGCAGGGCTGCTCCCAGGTCATCTGGTCCCCAGCAGCATATGTTGCTGCTCTTATTCTGTCCCAGGTGAAGGACTTTGCACTTGTCACTGTTGAACTTCATCAGGTTTCTGGCAGACTGTCTCTCTAGTCATGCAAGGTCCCACTGAATGGCAGCAATGTCCTGTCGTATATTAGCTCTCCTGCCAATTTGATGTCTTTTGCATACTGGACAAGAAGGCATTCAGTCCTGCGGTGTAGGTCACTGGTAAAGATGTTAAGCAGTTCTGGTGCTTTTATCAGCCCTGAGGAAAGCCCTTCATAACTGTCTGCTAGGTAAACCAATCTTCAAAATGATGATGCAGACAGTTTTTCACCCATCTTGTATTCCACTCCTCTGGTCCATATGTCCATAGTTGGGCTACAACGATGTGATGAAGTACCATATTGAAATCCTTGCTAAAGACTTTCAGTGTGTATGACATCCACTGCTTTCCCTTCATCCTCGGAGGCAGTCATTTAATTCCAGAAGACACTCAGGCTGATCAGCCATGATTTGCCAATGGCAAATTGATGCTGCCTTTTCTCAATCACCATCTTGTCATTCAAGCATCTGGAATGACTTCCAGCAGTTCTATCATCTTTGTATGGCCTGAGGTGAGGATGGCTGAACTGTGTTTCCCTGGGTCTTCTTCCTCCCCTGTTTTAGGATGAATGTATTTTTTGGGTCTTTCTGGTCACTGGGGACCTCATCACCATCAAAATAGACAATGGTCATCAATTAGCTCAGCATCCTCAGATGCATCTCATTCTGGTCTATAAATTTGTATATGTCCAGCTCACTTAAGCAAGTCCCTAACACTGCACTTCTCTCTCCTTGTAGCATCTCCTCTAATCTCTGGTATGGCCTGGGGCAGGGCTGGCAAGAAGACCTTGCTAGAAATGAGTGAAACAAAGGCGGCGTTGCGTGTCTCTAGCGTTTTCAATGTCATTTTGTCACTAGGTCAGTCACCCCCATTCAGCCTGGGGGCCAACATTTTTATTGCCCTTCCTCAACTGCATGTGTTTCTGTTGGCCCGTCACATCATATCTTTGTCAATAATTTGAATGAGGGGATTGAGTGCACCCTCAGCAAGTTTGCAGATGACACCAAGTTGGGAGGGTGGGTGGATCTGCTGGAGGGTAAGAAGGCTCTACAGAGGGATCTGGACAGGCTGGATCCATGGGCTGAGGCCAGTTGTATGAAGTTCACCAAAGCCAAGTGCCAGGTCCTGCGCTTTGTTCACAACCACCCCACGCAGCGCTACAGGCTGGGGGAAGAGTGGCTGGAAAGCTGCCCAGCCGAAAAAGACCTGGAGGTGTTGGTGGACAGCTGGCTGAATATGAGCCAGCAGTGTGCCCAGGTGGCCAAGAAGGCCAACGGCATCCTGGCCTGTGTCAGAAA
>JAOBAS010000045.1:21424378-21438116 GCA_025311575.1 Elanoides forficatus
GGGGGGTTGTAGTGAGGTGAGTGCTGGTCTCTTCTGTCGGGTGGCTGGAGATAGGATGAGAGGAAATGGCCTCAAATAGCAGCAAGGAAGATTTAGGTTGGATATTAGGAAAAATTGTTTTACTGAGAGGGTTGTCAGACATTGGAATAGGCTGCCCAGGGAAGTGGTTGAGTCACCTTCCCTGGAGGCATTCAAAAAGCACGTAGACAAGGTACTCCAGAACATGGTTTAGTGGACGTGGATGATGGTTGGACTTGATGATCTTGAAGGTCTTTTCCAACCTAAATGATTCTATGATCCCTTGCCAGTTTCAACGTCTGGTTAATCTGCTCATGGAGGATTTAAACATTCTTTTTCAGAAAGATGCTTCTAATGAAATCATTGTCCTAATCTGCTAGTATGGCATGAGAACCCCAAATCACTGTTTCTGCATGGAGTATGTTGGGCTACTTCTGCTGATGTTATTTTCTCGCATAATAAGGATTGCTTAGAGATCATGACCGGCTCATCAGCAATATCTTTCCAAGTCTGAGCAGGGAACCCGAGTTCTGTTTTTTGTTTCCTTCCATGTATGTCTCATTTACCCTTTAGTGTAATTTTGTTTTTAAAAAGAACAATAAGCATTGTGATGAATTTGTAAACCTGTTTAATCTCTTATTTTAGTTCACAATTTAGATTATGAACAATTCATCCTGAACTCAATCTGATCAGACAGTGTGGCAGTACATTCCCCCCCCCCCATCCTGCCAGCAGGAAACAAAACTTTTACAGGAGGGGAGAAGGGGAAGGAAACCCTGGAGGCTGCAGGTTGAAATTTGAACTGGCCAGTTGAGATGCGCCAGTTACATCGAGGTGACCCTCCTAGCCAATAGAATTAAATGACCACAGGTCAGATTCGACGAGTATAAAGGGGGTCCCGCCGGAGGACACGTGGGCAGTCCTCCTTGGAGCAGTGGGTCTGCAGTTGGGGACTCCCCCTCGGGTCGAGGCACCGCCTGAGGTAACTCCTAGAGGGAGAGAGCCTTCAGCCTTTAGGTGAGTGATACGGGCGTTTTGAGCCATCACTTTAAATCTTGGGGATCCTTAAGTCAGCCGTGTAGTATTAATTCTCTTTACGTCATTGAGCCTGTGGTTTTATAAAATGTTACTGGACTTCTAACTAACTTTTGCTGAAGAATAAATCTGAGTCTTAACACCTATTGGATTTGGTTAGTTGTGCATCTGTAACACAGAGGACAACCTCCTGATTCAGAATTAACAAAAATTGCCTGTTTCGCTCCTCTGGCTTCTGTTTACTCAAACTGCAGTTTCAACAGTGTAGAACAGAAAACCATGGAGACCTCAGACTTCTTCTAGTTGACAGGTTTAAATTTCTTCAGGCAGATTGCTTCAGATTGTGAAGTTGCTATGCCAACCTTGGTTCACTAGCAAAAAAGCTATGGTGGCAGGGGTTCTCGGCACTTCGGTGACTTCAGGTGTACTAGAACTAGCAGCAAGTGAGCAAAACTCATTTCAGTAAGAGAAAAAAACTTGTGTTTTCCTGATGTGACTTCTATAGGGATGAGAGAGGTTTTAGAAAACTGATTTTTGAAGAGTGGTAATGAGAGGACTTGAGCTTCAGCCACCACAATTTTGGGTAAATACCACAAAGATGGCTTAGTCTCCTAGGGCTGTTGTGACTTTTTTTTTTTCTCAAAGAAAGTATAAACAGACAAAAAGCTAAGGTTTCTAGCTAATGAAATGTTTGCTGTATAAAAGAATTTGATCACTTGGCCTCCTTTTAGAATGGGTGTAATCTTCTCCAAGTGGTAAAAATTATCTGGGTTTTGGTGTGACTAGTTAAGTCTTCTAACATCTGTCATAGCAAATCTCCCTAACAGTGGGAAACTAGGATTCATAAACCTTGCTTCATACATTATTTCATACTTTTTCAGTGTGGTTGTAGGAAAGAAAAGAAAAGAATCCTTTCAGTGGAAATGTAGAACTGTGAATCGAGTTTCAGGAAAGACTAACAAAATACTGCTTTTTGCAGTGCTTCAAAATAAATGCAATTATTTAAGCATAAAATCTCTAGGAAGAGAGGCTATCTTTCATTATACTATCTGTCATAGTTAGAAAAATCAGATGCTCTTTCAGGCACACCAGCCCTTGACACACAACCCAAGGTGTTTTGTGCCCTGAAAGTCTGTCTAGCTATATACATCAAACATCATGACTGCAGTAAAACCTCACAAAGAGCAGTAAACACTTTTCTTTCTGTAGCCATTAAAAAACAGTTGTGTTTTTTTGACAAGCAGCTTTGTTCACAGATAATTCCAGTCCACTTACATGCAGTTGAAAGAGTAATGAAAAATTAAATACTGCACAAAATGTAATTTAAAATCATTACAACTTTAAAATTAGCAAATCATTTTTCCTCACTTAGTATAGTGACTCTTTTGTACTAAGATCTGGAAATGGTACTTTGAAGTTTTTAAACAGCTGTTGGGCTGGTTGGGAATAAGAGGTTTTCAAAATATACTTTTAAGTGGAGGATAAAATCTTCAAAAGAATTGCTGCTTATATTCTGGATCTTAAAGTTTTATGGCATAAACCAGCATTTTTTATGGTGTTCTGAACAGCTAAATAGAACAGAAAAGAGAAAGCATTTCAATCTTTATTTCCAAATGCAAACATTGGGATAGGCCTGTTCTAGTTTGGTGAAGATGAACCTAGGAATTTGGAATTACAGGAAAGTTACTGCTTTTCATACACACTGCAACCTAATACAGGCATAGAAGGAGTATTTGTGTCAGAAGATTGTTACTGTCCTTTTGAGGACTGAAAAGTGTACTATAGTTATATAAAACAAAGCAACTGACAAATAACCTGCGCTCAACCTCTCAACTACAAGCTAAACCCCAGATATTCTAAAACCTACTATTGGTATATCAAACTGTTCTGTGGAGGGGGAAGGAAGGAGAATCTGAAGAAATATGAAGCTGCTTTTAGATGATGTGTGTATCTGTATACTCAGGCTATCCTTATAACCAATACATGACTTATACATGTGTCCCGAGAGACTGTCAGAGTCCTGTCTGAACTACAAAACAGAGTATGTTTCATTCCTAAGCAGCTTTTCAGGTGAACTCAAGTTTATTATATATTGTGTTAGCTTTTGTTTCTGTACTTGTATTATTAATCACCGAATTTACCTATTTGGACATCTTTAGATATTGCATATTTGAATTTGAACATGCTCAGTAGTTTAATATGAAGATTAGAATTCATGATCTGGATTGATAGCTGTTTCTAAATGTCTGAAAAATCTGTTTCTGAAAAGCCCATTGGCCTGATTCTGCTGTCATTCACTTTTGTTTTTAATATATAGTTTCAAAATATAGAAGTTGCTCTACTGTAAAACGGGTCTGAATAAGAGGTGAGGTGGGAAGATGGGAAGTAACTTTATTTTTTTTTTGCACTGAAAGAACCGGAAGGAGAATCAATCTGTTGGTTTTAAGTTTAGTAAACAGAAAAATGAAAATATAGGAACACTTTAGTTTTAAATTTAATTATACAAGGGTACAGAAACTTAAGGGATTTAGTCTCTGTAATGTAATTTTCACAGGTATAGCTGTTTTGCATCCTTCCAATTCCTGAGGATCCTGGAAAATGGTCTAGCTTCCTGTCTTAGCATGAATTAAAAAAGAACGTCTGTTTTAAATCATGCCAGTTTTCACTGACTCCAGGGAACCTCTGAACTTGACCACATTGCTTTTTGTCCATCATGCATGTGAAATGCCTCCTATGTAATAGAGGCATATTAAATCATATCATGTAATTCACATCACAAAATGTGATGTGAAATCCTGCTCACCTGTCTTACTGAACCTGCTGCAGATGAATAACATGGAAAAAATATTAGATTTAAGAAAAGGTTGGATAGCTTAGTAACTTTTAAAATTTTGTTTTAAAGCTGACAGTCTGTTTTGTGAACCCAAACTCATCTGAGTAGGCAGTATTGATTCAGATAATCCCATGGAGCAAGGCATTTTAAGTGCGCTTTCTTTCATAACAGTAGGGGGGGGAAAACCCAAACCAACATAACA
Organism: Elanoides forficatus; assembly: GCA_025311575.1. Taxonomy (NCBI): domain Eukaryota; kingdom Metazoa; phylum Chordata; class Aves; order Accipitriformes; family Accipitridae; genus Elanoides; species Elanoides forficatus. Next base: position 21,428,467 of record JAOBAS010000045.1, read on the forward strand.
GGCTCTTGATTTCATGATCCAAAAGGAGATTCTTTACACACAGACATACCATTAAAATAATTAATGGTTACTATGTAAAAATTCTGATCTCTTCTGGTATATGAAGCATTCATTATTCAAGGTAGGATGAAATTCTATAATAAAGTCAGTGACTCAGTCCTTCAGAAGAACACTTTACTTTTCTGTTTCTGCTAATGTACTTTCAAAAAATATTTGTGACCAGATCTCTTCACTGGATTTCCAGGTTTTGTCTTTTGCAGACTTCTTGTCATCTTTACAGTTCAGTAATGCATTTTGTAAGTATAGCAAAGCTGTCCGTGATGTATCTTAAAGGTGCTCTGGCTATCCAGTCAAGTAATGGTGGTGTTGCTTTTGGCCCACACAGAGCAGTTGCATATGCCAAAGATCAGAACTATAGTTCTTAAATATATGCTGTTTTTCTGACAATATTAATCTGATAGCTATTCCAGCATACAGTAGCAAATGAGATTTTAGTTTATAGACTTAGCATCCTGAGTAGTTCATCATCAGATTAAAAACCTCTTCATCATGCAAAAAATGAGACAGTGTGCTGTTAATGCGAGAGCCTTGGCTGATACAGAATCCCAAACCATTCTTGTCAAAGAATTTGCACTTTCAGTCTTTTTAATAGTACTCTTTTTTTACCAGCACTTCAATTTTTTTTTTTTTAAACACAGTGATATATATGACAAAATTAAGTTAATTAAAAGCTTAAATGGTTTCTTGAGGAACTAAGTTGTGCTACACCTTCCTGCTAAGTATGTAAAAAGATGCACTTCAATCAGGCTACTTTTTTCTCCAGTATCTTTCGTAGAATCACGTACCAGGAAAATCAGCATGCATCTGCAGTAACATGGTAGTTTGAATAGGAGTGTGACTTTGAACTGAACTGCTTGATTGTACCCACTTACCACAGTCTGCTTGGATCATGCTCTGGTCTTTGAGTGCACAAACTGGATTCATTTTGGATGAAGCTAATTGGAAAGGTTTGCTTTGAGAAATAATGCGTGCTCGACCTCTAAAACCAGATTAGGACTGGTCTGAAGTAAAAGCCCTAAGATGTGTGTAGTATAGATTTCAGGTCATCAGCATCGATTTTTTTTCAGTCTAAAAATATGCTGCTTTTGCACCACACTAATTGTCTAAGCTTCTGTCATCTACATAAAAGGTCTAAATTATGTAGCATGTTAAAAAGATTTTTTTTTTTGGCATCTGAAAATGGAAACAAAAATCCATTCTCAAAATATTTTATAAAAGTGACTATTTTACCTTGAAATCTATTACAATGGACTCTAATCTAGTGGTTCCCCTGGTTTCCTTTGACAGCAAGATGGGCTGCATGTTACTATTTGAGAAACCCATAACTGTATTGTTACTGTCTGAGGACTTTTCAAGTCAGGAAAGGACTCATCAACTGTCATCATGTAACTGCCATGCAGCCTACATGGGACAACTCCATGGCTCATTATCAGTGCCCAAATCTGACCTTAACTAGGTTTTTAAAGAGAAAGGAAAGAACTGCTTAAAGAGCCATGCTCATGATTTGTCCTTTGAAGTAGGAACCTACTTTCTCTCTGCCTTGAACTGAAGACTTGTATTAAGACTTTGGCCACCATAACAATGCATATCTTTCCATACAGAAGGATTGTTTTACCACCCTAAACATACATGGTTCTTATTTTGGCATACACAGATAATTTTTGTGGAAGGTCTGTTACACAGTAGTTGCTTAACTTGAACTTCCTGCCTTGCCTACTTTGAAGTTTAACTGCTTGTAAAACACCACCAGCAGCTAATTCATGAGGCAGTTCCTGAAGACTGAAAGGTTTGTAGTCAGTTTGACTATATAGAGGTATAAAAAGAGATTATTTGCCCCCTTTGTCCTTTTTTTCTGGGAGTTCTTTGCTCTTGGAAGTGTTATTGGAGAGAACAATAGATGTCTGAGATCAAATAAAAACAGGTTTCTAGGACTGCTTTGTCAACCAGTACTTAAAAACACAGGAACAATAAGGCATATTTGTGTAATGCTGACCTGAGTAACACCCAGTCAGCTTCAGTTTCCGAGTCCTATGCCTTCAGCTGAATCCATAATAATATTATTTTGTGCACAGCTTAACAGTAAATAACTATTTGGACCCTTACTTTCTGTGCTTTCTCATGATGACAACTAAACTTATTTCATTATTGTCTCTACTAGAAAATAGCAGTGTGCAAATATCACCAACAGGAACTTTAATATTGAGACACTTCAACCTGAGTGGAGTTTACACTTGTTCCATTGTTTATAAGCTAACAGCAATGCAACCTAATAAAAACCTCATAATAAAATATGTTATTTATGGTAAGTTACCAATCCAGGTAAATGTGTTGTTGCCTTGAAGTTTTATTTTTTAAAATATGTGTTGCTATTTTTAAATAAGTAGGCTTATTTAGAATCTAATTTGCAGAGAAAAAGACATCCTGTTTCTCTGGGAAATTGTTTTTAATATTAGTTGCTACCAGGCAGTTCATTTAATGTCACTTACAGAGCCTTAAATGAAGCTCAGTGGCTGACTGAGAAACTTATGAATACAGTTCTTTTTTAAAAAGAAACATAAAACATAATGAAATGTAACAAATTGAATAGGCAGTAATCCTTAATAACATTAAAATGGTATAATTTTAAATGGAATTATTCTTTGAGATTAATTTAGCACAGCCATATAGACTTATTTCACACATATTAATGCCTTAATTACTGCCTGATTGTGTTTTTTAAGTACCTATCATTTAACGATGTAATATTTGTAGCTTATTCTTTCCTATTCTGATTACATTTCCTTCTGTCAGCAGGTAAAAAGTCTTTGATAAAGTGAAAGATTGTAAAAGCAATGTCATTTATTCATTACTAGCTCTCCTTTTCTTCTTTAAAGGATATTTTATTCTTGTGGAGATGTAGGCAAGAGCTCCTATTGCCTTCAGCAGGAACCATGTCTTATCTTGAATTTAAAATGCATACTAGTGCTCATTTAGAAACACGGTGGAGCACAATAACATAAATTAACCTGTGATGTAAATTAATTTCACTTTGGCACTGCAGCCTTCATACAGAATAACCATGACTTTTAGCAGCTGGCTTGCTTGACAGAACTGGAAAGGAAAGTTTCTTTTAAGCAGTTCTGATGGAAAAGGTTACAGTTTTCAGTAATGCAGACTTATATCCTTCAATAAGGATCAAATCTGAATGTTAACATACAAAATTCAAGCTTCATACATACATACTGAAAAAATCAGGAATACGCAGCAGCAAGGGAAAAGAAATGGGGGAGGCAAAAGCAAGGTAGAGGATCTAATGAGCTGTCTTAACTGGGTACCGTATTTTGGATGTTCTTCTGCTTCTTTGAGCTGGTTTGGTTTCTATTCCTTCATTCTTTCTTCCCTGCCACCCCCTTCTCATTTCTGTGAATATACCCACACCATGACCCCTGTTCTTCATTCTTTTATTCCTGTTTTCTATTTAACATTGTGCTATGTTGATCTTCAGCTTTGGGTAAGTAGAGTGGTTATCATGAAATAACTAGAAACACGCATTTTTATGCTACATTGGCATATTTCTAAAAGTTGCCCAGGTGTGCATTTAGCTTCACAGTGAAGGTGAAATAGCTGATGCATCCATAAAAGTAAATTTCATACCTATATGGAAGCTTTTTCGGTTACTTCTGCTCACAGAGAAGGAATTCCTGTTCATCTTCTGTTGATCTCTGGGGAAGAGGATCCCATTTTTAAGCCCTTTGAAATACTTCTGTGATAGTTGACTAAAAAATATGTAACATACTACTGTAACTGGCCATAATTTGTGAGATGAAATATTGTGCCACATACTAAAGGGTATTTTGTATGCTTCTTAACCTTAGCGTTCATATTCTTGATCCCTTTACGATAATCTCCTGTTGGTTTAAAAATTTAAAAATTACAGCAATAAAGAGTAAGACTTACTGATGGATATAAGTAAGAATGTTGACTTGTAAAAATCTCTTAAGTGTTTCCAACTGGCCTGGCATACACTATTTTATCATTAAAAATTCTCTGGGGGTACAAAATAGGTTTTGTTTATAAATTAAGGATTTAAATTAGCAATTTTATTTTCTAATATACAAATTACATTTCTTCTTTTTACTTCATATATGTTCCTCATCATCTTTGACATTTTTTTCCTGCAGCTTATTCTGATCCTAAAAATTACTATGAGTTCACAGCCCGGTATCACACAGGGCCCTGCAACAGTTCTCATAACGCTTCTTTTGAGAAAGCATTGCTTCAGATATTAAGCAAACTTGTTGCTGAACTTTCTTGTGAGGTTACATTAATTAAGTCAGAATGCCATCATGTAAAAATGCAGAGAGGAGGTCTACAGAATGAAATCTTCTTTACATTTTCAGGTAAAAATCTGCTTTGCTTTTAAAGAACGGTTAGAATTTTTATAGTTAATGGAATGTATTTACTGCTTATAAAGTTTCTTGATTGGAAAAATGCTTCAAAGTATTGCATTGTGATATTCATGTCAATAGCAAAAAGATAGCTGATCTACTCCAAAGTGCATATTTTACATTATTTCAGAAGAGCTTTAGAACATTTTATAGCTGTGGGTAATCAATATATTTTTAATTTTGTATCATAAAACATTATCATGTCCCTTGTTGTACACTAACATAGGAAGGAAAGTGATATAGTGCATTCTGTAACTCCCCAGATTACCTTAATCTAGTCACGTACAAAAGGTGTATAAATCACTCCATGGATGTGCCTTGGTCTTGATAATCAGCTTCCAAATGACAGACTAAGGCTGGATGTCTAGTTTTCAAGAACTAAAGTTAAATGAGATGAACCTCAGTACTTGTCCTTCTTTAAGTGGCAACAAGAAAAGAGGGAGATTTCATAATTTTCCATTTCTTTAAAACAAAAGGAGCCTAAAGGAGACCTGGGTAAAACTGAGTTGCCAGAAATACTGAGTTGGCTTGATTTAAAGCAAATCATTAGATGGCTTGGGAAGATGTCACCAAATTATGGGATATTTAAGGATTCTTACTGAGTGTGACTATGTATTGCAATAATTATAAAACTTTGTATCTGATATTTGGGTGTGTTTATACATAAATGAATTTATATGTAAATGAAGATCTCACAGTGTCTTAGTTACTTATCCTCCTTTGATAAAGTTTAGTTATTAAAAATACATTTTCACTTTAACATGAATTTGTTTTCATAAAACGTTGCCATTAACAGCTTTTCACTAAAGGCATTAACTGTGGAAATCTCAGTGTCATGTCAATCCAAAGAAGGTTGTTTATTTTTCTTGAGACTTGTTCTCAGAATATTCCTCCCGAGCACTGAAACCATATGAAAAGCAAGCATCAGCTCCTTTATGCTGTGAGTGAGGTCTGCAGAAATGTGTAAAACAGTCCCAATATATGTTCGGTTCACTTGAATTACTTTGTTAAGAGATATCTAAAACTCAAATAGATGCAATTTATAATTGTTGAGCTGAATCTATGTAAGAACATCTGGAGTATTTTCTGGGACTTACTGTTTCTAATTATTTCAGCGCTAAAAAGGCTATTGTTTTAATGTATTGTATTAGATTAGTCACGATGTATCAAGACATGCAATTTGGAAAGATCCCTTTCTGAACAAAGTATACCAATTATGCTTCATTTTCCATGTTTCAATTTTAATTTTCTTGAAGATTAAATATAGTTGCTTATAAAAACAATGAAACTATTAGCCAGTGGTGTTTCTCTGAAAACTGTAGTGGATAGCACTGATGTATCTGAAGTCTCATTACTGATAGTGTAGTTAGTTAACTCTAAGGTTATTGAGACTACATAAATGAGATTTAGCCAATGCCCAGGCTTTATAGAATATTTGAGCATTGGGAGGAGAAATTCTCCAGTTAGAGATTGAGGTGGATGTAAACTTTGATACGGCCCAGTGGTAAACTGCACATGCTGAAGTAGCTTGAAGTCTCTCAAAAGTACTTTTTGATTTCTAAGTAGCATCTGGTGTTTCAGAATTACTTCCGTGATAGACGTATTTAAAGCTTATCATATAAGGAGTTAAATTCACATGTTAACAGATAATTTTATTTTTAATATGGGAGCTTATTCTAATGTCAGTTCTGGAGAGCAGTCCAGCAGCTTAGTTAACTGTTTCCCAGGCCTTCACCACCACATGTTAGTACTAGTCAGTTGATAAGGAATGTGGACCCACACAAATGGATTACTACAATGTAACTACGCTTTTTCTTCAGTCCATACTTGAAGTCTTCCTTCAGTTCTATGTGTCACAGGCATTCCTATGAGAATCTAAAGGGTTGTGTGGGTGAGGCTCTGGAACTGATGTGTTTGTGCCGGGAGGGGAGCAGGGAAAATGTTTAAAAGCACTAGATATTGTCCTGATTGATTGTTCTTGAGAGAAAACTTGAGTTCGTTGCAGAAATAGTCAGAAGCCTGAACTGTTAGGGTTCCTGGATGGCTGTTTTAAAACCTGAGTTTTCATAGAACCACAACGGCAGGCAGGTAATTAGAGAGTAGCATATTTCTTTTGAAAGGATTGAGATATTTATAAATCTGGGAAGAGTCCAGAATTATACATTTCCTTGCCATTAGAATTTACAAATAAATGACAGTTCTCATAAGATATTTAAGTATACTGAAAATTATACATGGATGTATAATATCTATAGGAGGACAAGCTCTGTGATTTCTTTAAAACATTGCAAGTTAGACATCTGAAATATGGTAAAATGGCCTAAATACTTGCATCAGAACTGACTAGAATCTTACACCAGTAAATAAAAAAATAAATGTTGATTTCATGGACCTTGTTCTTCTATAAAGAGATTGTGTTTTGTTATAGTTGCTTCCTTAGACAGAGAAAAACACAACAGACTGTGTCAGCGAAGTGCTTGTGATGCAACTCGTAGACTAAACAAGGTACAGTAGATGGAAGAATAAAAAGGCAACTAACATAATAAGCTACTCTCACAATAATGTGTAATAACAGAAAGAATGAAACATACTTTGTTTAGTAAATTAATAAATCAATATAAAAGTTTTAGTGGATATAAAATTTGTATCAGTTAAAATATTCTATTGCTGTTTGGCAATATTGCTAATATTCTATTGTCATTATGGATAAGGCAGATCATACTATCAGTCAATATTAAAGACAGTATATTAAGAGTATGAAAAGTGGCAAGACAATTGGGAAACTTTGAACATGTGCTATCTTATAAATATCAGATGTGCTGTTTTGCAATGAGAGTGCCTTTCCATCACTTCAAAGTGATTTTATTATTGATCTGGCAGAATTTTAGCTGTTTGAAGGCATTTGGCTTTTACAGTAGAGAACCAGAAGCCGGAGTCTTGCTTACTATGTTAACTGTTAATTCAGAGGTTCTTAAGGGAGAAAGGGGAAGGGAAGTACAGAAGGAATACCAATAGCAGGTATGCAAATCATGCTTTGGGATTCCAGTGGAAGGGTGAGGGAGTCTAAAATAACACTGTGCTCATTAAGCAGCTTCCATCCTGCCCACTGAAAAAAAACCCCTATATTTGTGGGGAAAGCTCATGATCAAAGTTCATCTTTTTCATACAGACAAGAGGATCAAATTAAGAGAGCGTGAATAAATGTGGTTTTGCCAATTTGTGTGTGTACTGAACCTTGCAAACCTATTAAAGGTTTTTTTTTCTTTGCTCTTTCTTTTTAGCTTTATATATATATATATATATAATTAATCCCTGTATACAAATGAAGCACTGTCTGGATACAAAGCATTGATACTTTTTACTGTTAGACTTTGTCAGATTACTAATGGGTCTATTTTTGTTACGTATTTTATATATCTTAGCCAGTTAGAAGTCACGTTTTTAATTTTAACTACTGTGGAAGACACTTCATAAAAATGATCCAAAATTCCAGGGAAAAGAAAGGATTTTTAAAAATAAAAATTGCCTTTGGCTAGGGAGATGGAGTAGAGGAGATGGAATAGAGCTCCCTTGTATCCTAACATTTCTGTAATTCTGTGGTACTGGTTCTGCACTGATTGAAAAGAATGTCTTTCCTAGCTAGGATTGTATTTCTGCAGATCTTTTTGAGTAAGGGAATTAAGTCTTCTGTGATTATATTTGATTGATATAATAATAATCCCCTCATTTAACTTGGCTTCAGGAGACCTTTGGCATTTTCTTTTTATTGAACAGAAATAGCTAATAAAGATGAAAAGTATGTCTGCAATGTAAGTGGACCTACATAAGAGTACGTATGCAGATGGGAAAGCTGCAAGTCTATTGATGTTGGGCTACACATGTCTAATGTATGCAAAATTGCTATGGATTAGCTTTTAAAGTTCTATTTGTATACTTCTGAACACTTTAAAAGACATTGCATTAATTGATCAATGTTTATCTATATTGAAACCAACATATCCAAGAATATCAGATTGTCCTCCTGTTTCCATTCAGCTACAATCAAAACATTTAGTGATACATCCTTTAAATCTTAATCCTAACTCATACTCACATTCTTTTGTCTTTTCTTGTATTCTGATCTCTTGCCATCAAAGATTCTGAAAAAATACTATTTGTTTCAATTTAGGCAAAACGCCTTATAGAGAGATTTTTTAAGCAACAAGTGGAAGTTAGCAGGAAAAGTTCTGAACCATTGCCTGAAATATACTACATCGAAGGTACTCTGCAAATGGTATGGGTTGATCGCTGCTATCCAGGGTATGGAATGAATGCTCTAATACACCCAGACTGTCCAGAGTGTTGTGGTAAGTGACAAATTCATTTATTGTACGAAGTATTAAATACTGCTACAAAGTTTTTTGCTCTGATTGAACTTGGTACTTTGCTATTTAACTTTATAAAATTGTTATGCCATACTGTTTTGGGCTGTGATCCTGTCAAGTCTGTCAAGGTAACCAGTACTATATCAGGTTAGTACTTGGGTAGACCTCTCATAAAAACCTTGTTGATTTAGATTTTAAGCCAGACCCACAATTTCTATGGACTGATTTAAGTTAAATTGAATCAGATTAAGTTCAGACCTCTAAATAGCAGTGGGATTTTTTGGAATTAGCACAGAAAATCTGTAATCTGACAAAGTATGTTTCAAGTGCTGTTTTACAGCGAGAGAAACAAAACAATTATTTTTGTTTTTAAATTTATAAAAGGGGGCATAATAATGTAATGCTTTCATCTAATTACAAACTTAAATGCTACATTCCAGATCTGAGTGAAGTAAGAATAAAAGATAAAATAATCACTCTGTACACTTTTGTTGTGGGTTGACGCTGGCTGGACGCCAGGTGCCCACCAAAGCTGCTCTATCACTGCCCTCCTCAGCTGGGCAGGGGAGAGAAAATAGAACAAAAGGCTCGTGGGTCGAGATAAGGACAGGGAGAGATCACTCACCAGTTACTGTCACGGGCAAAGGCAAAACAGACCCAACTTGGGGAAATTAGTTTCATTTATTACCAAGCAAATCAAAACAGGATAATGAGAAGTAAAACCAAATCTTAAAACACCTTCCCCCCACCCCTCCCTTCTTTCTGGGCACAGCTTCACTCCCGGATTCTCTACCTACCC
>JAOBAS010000045.1:21447284-21458238 GCA_025311575.1 Elanoides forficatus
CTAAATCTACCCTCTTTCAGTTTAAAGCCATTACCCCTTGTCCTATCACTACACGCCCTTGTAAAAAGTCCCTCTCCAGCTTTGCTGCAGGCCCCCTTTAGGTACTGGAAGGCTGCAGTAAGGTCTCCCCGGAGTCTTCTCCAGGCTGAAGAACCCCAACTCTCTCAGCCTGTCATCACGGGAGAGGTGCCCCAGCACTCTGATCATCTTTGTGGCCGTCCTCTGAACACACAACAGGTCCATGTCCTTCTTATGTTGGGGGCCCCAGAGCTCAACACAGCCCAAAATAATTACATGTTAAACTTGCTTTCCTTTCCTCATGTTACATCTGCTGTGCGTTTGCTATTTTTCTATATTGTGTGTGAACCAATATTTGCATTCCTATTTTCACCATTTTTCATAAACTCACCTCTTCACCATGAAGTAGAATCTGTGCACACAGAAACACTCAGCACACTTCACTTTTGCAGTGGAGTCCTGCGGTTTGTTCAGAATCTGCAGCGGTGCTCTATATCCTGCCGGAACTGGCGTGCTTACTGTTTTACATGATATTTTTCCATTTTTGCCGAAGAAACATGAAGTAGGCTAAATCCTTGAGTTCTACTAAATTGACAAGATTACTGGCAAATATAAGTGGCAAACTCAACATTTACAATCAATAGATTATACATACTCAACAAGACTAACTTGCTATTCCATTACTATATTCTGCCTATTCTTTTCAACAATAGCTTTAATTATGCTGCATATTTCTTAAAAGCAATGATCTTTTTAAAAGCAGGAAACTGTTGTTACAGAAATAGCATTACTATTAGCTAATAGCCCCAAATGAACCTAACATGAACAATGTAACAAATATTTCTAGTAAGTTGAGAGTTGATTGTTTTTACACATCAGCTTTTGTGCTGCTAATTATGTCAGTGTTTTCCTATTACTCATTAATTAATATTCCATATCAGTATTTCCACATAGCCTCAACAGGTAAACAGTAAAATCTTTTGACTTCTCTGTAACTGATAATTGACATACAAGTTTGGAGTTTTCCTATATTTGTTTTAAGAGTGTATAAAATGAATAAGGCACATATTATATATGAGCAATTGGAAGTATATACTAGGTTGTGTTTATTTTTTCTCTGCTATAGGAGCTGTTTAATGTGGCATTTCAAATGACTGAAAATTTACTTATGCTCAACCATGCTGAAAATGTATTTTTTAAGAGGAAAGAGGATTCTGGGAAGGAGCAGCTGTCTTCTCAAAACTGAAGAAGTTACAAACTTTCTGAAGTAGTACTTACTTTTATCAGAAAGTGACGAAAAATTTGAATTCTTGGATAGCCAGAAAAATAGTCCGTGATATTCAGTTCAATGCTGTCTTCGCAGTTTGCTTTTTGTTTTTAATGCAGCAGGAATGCAGAGCAGAAGCACAGGCTGTGAAGAAAATTCATTGCCTGGTAAGGGGGAATAAATGGAACGTTTAGTCGGATTGCATTAGATTCTTAAATAATACGTGCCTTTCAAAGCCTCCTACATATTATGGAGCTATCATAGTTTAGATATTAAGGTTACCGTCAAAAGTAACACCAAATACTTTACAATTGTGACAATATAGTTTATATTACACCATATGAGAACAGAAGAAATTGTCTTCCAAAGTAAGGGAACCTTTCATCATACCTTTTTCTTTCTTATTTGTATTGAAGACTTTAATTCAATGTCATTTAACCCTGGCTTTCAATTTTACACCTCTGGAGATGCTCTAGTCCAATACCTTGCTAAATGCAGGTTCAGCTACAGCAGGCGGCTCAGGGCCGTGTCCAGTCGGGTTTTGGCCATCCTCAAGGATGAACACTCCACGATATCTCTGGGCAACATCCTCCAGTATTCAATCACACTTACCATATGACTTTTTTTTCCCTTCATCTCCAGCTAGAATTTCCTGTATTTCAATTTGTGCCCAAATACATTTCTCTTACTTTTCTTATGATACTCTTTGAAAATCTCCCTGTGAAATACCCATATGATATTGTAGCTATGTTTTTCTTTTTTTGAACAATCCTATCATAATGTTCAGTTCCTCTGTCTCCTATCTTTCCTCTTTTTCCCCTTTAAATCTTGCGTAAGTATTTAAGTGAGTATCAGTACTTCCCTTTTTGTGGTTTAAATGAGTAGTATAAAGAATCCTACTGCACACTAACTGTGCAATTTGATAATCACCTGAAGCCATCTAGGATATCATCTCTTCAGGCACCTGCTTACACAGGTTTGAAGCCAAATTCATGTACAGTGCACTCCTACAAAAATGGATGAGGCCAAACCACTAATTAATTTGTCTTGATTTCAGCCGGGAAATAAGCAGAAGCAAGTGAAGTAGACACGGAAATCTCATATTCATGCCAATGCAGCTACAGAAGAACATTTGAGAAGAATATTTGTTATCCAAGCAACAGACCTTCAAATACAAAATTATTCATGAGCTATCAGTGTGTCCAGAAATACAGCTTTTATAGACACAACCCACCTGCAGAGCTAAAGGACTCCTCATATGCAGAATGCATCATACTGTTTGCACTAAAGCAAAAACCAGCTGAGTACCTAGGCTTCTAGTAGAGAAGCCAATAGTCTCTGGAGTTTGGTTGACTGGGAATGATGCAGATGGCTTTTCTCTTATTTTTTAAGGTTAAATATCAACAAGTATATTACATGACCAAATCATAACATTTAGATAAATACATGTGGCTACTACAGCAGTTCTGGTTTTTTTGCTTAGAGATTAAATTGATTTAAAGGTGAGTGGTTTCCAACTGCACTCTATAATGGCTAATTTTTAACTTTGAATCTTTTAATTTCCACATTTTCATTTTTCACTCCTCTAAAGAGAAGGAAGGTTTCCATTTTAAGCCTCTGTCTATGTGAAGTGACATTATGCAGCAGGCTGCAAATCTCAGCTCCCCAATTCCTTTGCCAAAGGCCCACACGCGCCTGGTGCGGTCACCTGTTGGGAGTTCGGCGCTCGGGTCTTTCGGTGCGCTTGCCTCTGTGCTGGGTCTGCCTGCGGCAGAGTTACTCTTCATAGCAGGTGGCACGGTGCTCCCTTTTAGATCTGTGACCGAACGGCGCTGGTAACACACCGGTATTTTGGCTGTTGCCGAGCGGTGTATGTGCACAGTGTCAAGGTCTTCCCTGTTTCTCACTCGCCCCCAGCGAGTAGAGTGGGGGTGCACAAGAGCGTGGGGGAAGACACAACCAGGCAGGTGACCCGAACTAACCAAAGAGATATTCCATGCCGTATAGCATCATGCTCAGCAGTAAAATGGAAAGGAGCAAGGTTTAGGTCAGGTTAGCCATCTTCTGCTTGGGAACTGCCTGTCCACCGGTCTGCCCGTGGGAGGGAGCGAGTGAGTGCCATTGCATCGCTTCTTTTGCTTTTTCTTTTTTCTTCCACTTCTCCACTTAGTAAATTACTTTCATCTTGACCCATGAGTTTTCTTGCTTTTACTCTTCCTTCCTTTTCCCGTGTCCCACCAGGGGTTGGGCGGTGGGGGAGTAAGTGAGAGGCTGTGTGGTGCTTAGCGGCCCACCGAGGTTAACCCACGCGACGCTGCCTGGCGGTGGTGGTTCCGCAGTTGGGCGACGCTGCTGTGATCTGCCCAAGGAGAGTCACTCGGCCCATCTCCCCATGTCAGGAATAACCAAAGAGCTCTCGTGGTAATACTACAGGCCAAAGCTGGATGTGGCCAGTGATCTCGGCATAAAGAAGGCCCAAAGCTCATTGCGACTCCTACCTCACTACATTAAAAAAAAAAAAAAAAAAGTCAAAAGACTTGACGTTTATTTCTCAGAAAGATAACTATATCTCAAAATATAATCTCTTTAAGAAACCACCCACAGAGCTGGGTGTCAAGATAAATTTGCCTAGGAAATTCCATATGAAATGGGAAAGGCCCAACCTATTACTACAGTAAAGATGACATTAATATGTTAGTACCAGGACTGAAGGACAGAAAAATATTTTGGAAAAAGTGTGCAATAGAAAATACTTACAAAAGCTACACTGGAAATACACACTAAAATATCCTTTAACTTTGCACTGACTACTTCAATAAAGACAGAACTTCCCAAAAGAACAGAAATTCAAGCCCTGGGAAACAGTATAAGGCTTAACAAGAACCTCCAGCAAAGGACAAGCAAAGGGTGACTAGTCCGAGGTGAGATTTCCAAAAACTTAAAACATTATGGCCATACATTGAAAGACATGAATTCTGAGCCTCTCAAAATTTCACTGAAAACACTTACTAAGCAGCCTATCTGGAAAGGCAACCCTACACCGAGTTGCAAGTCCACCTTCTCTGTTCTTACTCATGTCGCTCAGCCGCTCCCTCCATGTGCGCTTTCACTCGTCTGGAGGAGCCACGCCTGGAAAACCACTGGCACTCGCGGCACTCTCAGAGCTGTGCAGTACTTGATTTCAGTAAGCAGAAGCCTATATAGCCATGAGGCATGGGTCCTACTGATTCAGGAGCTAGCTTTCTGTCATATGACTACTGAATCTTATGAAATGGATAGGTATACCAAAAATAATACAATTTTTAGCCAAATCATACTTACTTTACTCCCAAATAAGCTGCGTCTCACTGTCTTAATGAGGGTTATACAACGAACGAGGTACTCTTTTTTATAAAATGGCAAAATCAAGTATTTATGTTTGTATCTGGAAGTGTACTTACAGTCTAGGTACAAATGACACATGCAACACTTCTTCCCCTCTTCCAAGAAAAAAAATAATAATCTGTACTCTGTGTCACCCCCTACTATCACCAGCAGACTGAGTGACAACCCAGGTAGAATATTTCCTGTATCTCCGCTAGGAATTCCAGTTACTGCAAAACAGCATTTCCAGTACAATGTTTACATATGTGCACATCCACTTCAGGGAAAGTTATTAACTTGATTTTTGTACATTTTAAAACTATTTAAATCCAATAATCTGTCTCCTGTTCTTCTTGTGACTAGACTAATACCATGCGTGACTTTGCCACAGGACTGCCTGTGCAAGAGACAGCTCCTTGATTTCCGATTCTGTCACTCCTCTTCCATGCCATCACTGGGGGAAATAACACCCAGTGGTAAGACAGACCCACGCTCAAAACACAGACATCAGGTCATACCTGGAATCCACTGAAGTCGCTGGCAGAAGTCCTATGGTCTTCAGAAGAACCACAAAATCATACTTTGTATGGATGCAAACCTGGTAACCAAGTTACACCACCAGAGTAAGTAGCAAAGGGTAGGTGGGAATTTAAGCAACAGTTTTCTGGTTTTAGATACTGATTCATTAAGTCTTCCCTCTAGCAAAAGCTTAAAGGTAAGCCCATATTTAAGCGTATTCTCAAGCCCCTGCCTTAACAGGTATTCAAAGCAGATGTAATGTAGCAGTTGGTGATAAACTAAACTAAACATAAAAAGAATCAAAGCAAAGGCTGCTGGTGGCTGAAGCACAGAGATGCAATTCACCTCGCATGTAGTCAGGGTCAGCTTCTGTGCTAGAAATCCTTTCATGGATTCAAAGAGCTGGTTCAGAACCTTTCCCCTCAACACAGAGCGTGACAGACCCCATACAGGCTGCCAGAAGGAACCAAAAAGTTGAACCAGCTCTAGCAAGGTGGCAAGAGCAGGGTCTAGGGAATAGCGCAGCTACTAACCAACTGTCCTACCTGTGGATCAGCAGCCTGGAGCCACATGGGTGCAGGCTTGTTTGGCTGCTCTAGCCCTTATAAGCTGCACTTCTCCACATTTGTTATGCATTACATTAACGATGCCATGTGGTTAATTACCATCATTTCCACCAGCTGGGCAATGCTATGTTGTTTACTTCACAGAGGAATTTGTCCTGCTGAAATGCTGAACCTGAACCCAGGACAAATGTGTTATGTCTGAACTGAATATTAGGACTTGATTTTGTCTGATTAAATTTTTATAACAGCTATGAGAGACCAGTTTTGTATTACCCACTGCTACAAGTTATGTCAGCTGTGGATCAGTAGATAAGCACCAGTAGAACTAAAAGAAGGAGCTGACCCACCTCTACACTACAGTAATACTCATAAATGAGTGCATGTTCTCTGAAAGCATATTCTACTCCTTTTTTTCAAAACCGAGAACAACAAAGTTTTGCCATATGCTGGCTCTTTCCTGACCCACTAAACCAAAAATAAGCAAAAAAAACCCAAACCAAAAAACCCCCAAGAAAACCATCATATGATGAAACTAGAACAGAAATGTAATGTTTTAGCCATGGTGCATGTATACAACAGGACAGGCAATGATACAGTACTTTAATCTGTATTGTCTATATAAAACATTTATTTTTAAGCTCTATAATGGTATTATAGAAATACATAGAATATTTTATAGAGTGTATTTTAGTGTACTCTGAAAATAACACATTTATTAAGACAGGTATTCTTATGTCCAAACATTTTAAATATATGCATTTCTTTGCCTTGCAGTATTATGTTACTTTGAAAAACAAAATATCAGTATTTTATTCTTTGCTCCTCACCAGAATATTCTCATTCAGATTTCCCTGGGTCATCTAGGGTGCTCACTACTGTGAGATATTTTATAAAAACCACAAAAAGTACTTAGATTTGTAGATTTCCTATATTTGTTTGCATTCATGTCTAGTGCACATAGCTTGCCGTTCAATTCTCCAAGTGCCTTCTTCGTAAGTACAATGACATATAGTGCATTCATCAGTTTTCACCTCCCGGCCTGCTGGAATGACAGTGGTTTCTGCAAAGCAGTTCGGGCCTAAAAAAAGGAAAGAGTTTATTATGTGATACCCATAGCACACTGTAATCCAGCATAGTTCAGTTTTAGTCTCGAGCACGGAAAACCTAACACAGAGTGAGTAACGCTGGGCACATTAAACAAACGTGAGCACACGCACAAGGCATAAAAGCAGCAGAGACAGCAAGGACCCTGCCCTCAGTGTGGCTGGACGTTTTCGGTACAGACTGTCCTGCCCTCCACAGAGGAACGTGCGATAAAGCTTTCCTGTGAAACATGCAGCTGTGACAGAGAGCTGGGCACAAACTGACGACGCAGATGGATGCAGATTTAAGCTAGAGAAAAAGCCGGTTACTGATAATGCAGCAGTGCTACTGTAGGCTACTAGAGAGCTGATCAGAAATGTTATTACTTTTTTTCCATTGGACACAAGCATTGTATTTTGTATAGTAATCTAAGTATCAGTTTATTTTCTGTTTCATGAGAAAATAGGCCTTTTCTGGTAGAATGGAATAGCTCCAGCCTCTTCTGAGTGAAGACACGTTTCGTGTATAAAATGAAATACCCTGTTTTATGTAAGTCAGCAAGTCTACAAACACCCCTTTTCACAGTACGCCAAAATAACTTCATTTCCAAGGATGAGGCAGGAGAACAAGCCACCAGCACAATGTTCACGAGACAAATCTGGTTCTTTCAAAAGGTGACATCCTCCCATCTCTCTGCTGCAGAAGGCTACGAATGCTGTATTATCTACGGTTCTGTTAAAAAAGAAGTCTGCTTCTGCATTGAAAATCCACACACACACTTGTAAAGCAGCACTAAACCCTACCAGTCATCTCCTACCTATACACTGTCGTGTCCTCAGGGGAACTCGGCCCTTCCATTTACTAAGCACACAAACCAGCTGCTCAGGCAGAGCCTGGCCACTCAACAGCACTTTAGTACCACTGTCCAATGTGCAGTAGCGGCCAGCACACTGATTTGATACGGCTCAAACTCTTGAAAGAATACAGGTGTGCAAACCACTTACCGACTGCCAACCTGTTTGCCACACAAGTAAATAAATCACAGATGAGGCTCAGTCTTCCATTGCCAGGGGTCTGCTCTAAGACCTAAGCCAAACAGTATGGCTTCTTCTTCCAAAGAAATGTATTTATTTTTTTAAGTGCTTCCTCCGAAAACCAAAGGTAGGGGCACGCTGCACATTTTAAAGCACAAACCAAATAGTTCACAAGCCAGTTTTGATAGTTATCTCTTTGGATCAGGTTATATGTTTGTGTACTGACACAGCAGCTTGAGAATAAGAGCCAAATTGACAATAAGGAAGGCCTTTCCTCACTGAAGAATTACCCTCTAGGAGACCTGCACGACTTGCAGAAATTTGCTTCAGCAAGTCGTACCCCTTAATCCTCTGAATATTTAAGCCAGTATTTTGTTTTAGGACTGACTGCTGCCAAGTATCTCTAACCTGTGGCTTCTTCCATAGTTTTGGGTGGCTTCTTGCCCATTCAAGGCTTTGGATGCAGAACGGATAGCAAAATACAGCGTATCTATCTCATGTAAAATTACCTGTGTTGCTAACCTAATGTTAGTGTGATACTTTTGTGTTTGCAGCCCCCTCAGTCTGTCCATGCAAAGGATCACTGGGCTGCACAACACAGGAAGGAGGACTTCAAGGTGGAAGACATGCTCCTGCGTCCCACCACACACGGGGAGGTGCCCTAGCTTTCAACTGAGGATGAAGAAGCGTTCATTATTAACTATGCTGTCCTCGGTGGGACTTTAAAAGAATCGAACTCTAATATATATAATTCTGTTTCAGTTAAATACAGTATTCTTCTTGCACCTAATAAACTTTCATCCCAAGAGGGCTTCACCTGCACATTAGGTAGAGATACCTGAATGTTCTGCATGCTGGCCTGTAATAGCCCCATGATTTACAAAGCTATATGATACAGAGGGTTTAAAATATTAAAAGCATTTCCATGGAGAATCTGTATGAAACCTCCAAGACCACTTGAAATTTAAACACTATGTAAAAGGCACAAGAGGAACAAAAGTGATGTCAATCCCCTGTGCAGGATTTATTTCATTCTGGTAAAGTAAATGTTACAGGCTATACTTGGTTATAAAAACCAGCCAGGGAATGAAGTAAAAACAGTGCAACACACATAATGTAATTCACTAGGATTCAGAATGTAAATGCCTCCATTCACTATTAGCAGCACCTTAATGCCACGCGTGATGAGTCCTTCTTACATCAGAAAGTTATTAAATGTGAAGATACAACAAGTTAGCCCTAAATTGTTAAACTATTTAATATGGGGGAAAGTCATTGCTTTGGTAAATCTACAGAAGAGCAATAACCATGTACTTGAGAAAGGGACCCTACAAAAATAAATGACAGCAACAAATATTTTTTAGTATCATGCAACTTTTCTATAGAAAAATCGCCTATTTTCTTGTTCTGCATTTGCACCTATCATTACTGTAACTGCAAATCCTACATAGTACTTAGACTGGCAATAGTCAACTGGCATCCTTGCCTCACCTTTTTCTTTGCAATATCATGTGCGCACGATATTGTGGTTAATGTTACAGAAAAGGTCACAAGTGAAAAGGCTGAACTGACGGTATTACTGCAACCCCATGCATGTAAGTGTCAGTACAATACAGTGTCCAATCATGGGAAAATAATTCCACAGCTCTCCTTTTATCATTTTTCCAAACCCTCAGACTTCTTCTAGGGAAAAAAACCCCAAGCTTCACCCCAAACCTCATTCAATTTTGAAGCTGTATGAGCTAGTCCTGGCTCTTGGTGTCTTGTGGCACCCTCACCACCAAGCAGGCAACTCTCATCCCTTTCCTATTCCTCTGAGGAGCAGTCACTGAAACCAGACTTACACGGCCGGACTGGTCAGAGGCAACCAGCTTGCAGTGATGGAGGATATGTGGGGCGGCAGCGGTGGGACCCTCGCTGCGGGGCTGCCCTGGCTGCAGCTGCACCTCCTGCAGCCCTTCCCCAGCCCCTGCCAGTTGGGTGGACGGTGCTGATGAAGCAGCTAATGACCCGATTCTCCGTCTGCCTAAAAGGACAGTGGGGAAATGAAGAAATCAAAGATTTTAAGCAGACAGTGGGGCAAGGAGGCAGCGTGGGCACACAGAGGCTGGTGTTAGACTCAAGACTCGAGCCATTTCCTCACTCTCCCTTAGGAGAGGGAGGCAGAAGCACATGTCTCCTCCACATTCAGAGTGGATATGCTGCCCTGAAGGCATGGCATTTGCTGAAACTATTGCTTTACTTAAAACGGGGCAGTTTATACTGATTTAGCAAGATTTTCAGCTTCCCACCACAAAGGGCGAGACATTTTTGAGTTTTTAAAAAGTTTGCAAAATTACCTCACTTAGCACATGAGAAGCATTTCCAAGTAAATTGGGGCTGTTCCAACTCCAAAGCGGCGGTGGGCTTTCTGACTAGATGTTGCTGTTGCAGGAGCAGTGAATCTCTTCTCCTTGGTCTACAAAGCAGGCTGCCTGCTTTCTGAGCTCCTGCTTGGTGACACCACTACTCTGCCCGACTTCAGCAGCCAGCACTCGTTCAGTGCAGCACTGCCTTGTTTGAGCTTGTTTGATCTGCAGTATAAACCTCCTGGGCCCCATCCCCAACTGTATACACTTACATAGCTCTAAGGAAGTCAGTGGTGCTGCACATCTTCACAGTGGAAGAAAATCTGGCCATATCACTCTTAAATCTGGCAGAAAATTCAATATGACATACTGTACCAATTCCAAGTGCAGCTTGAAATCTACCATGACATCATTTGTTTTCCTAAAGTATATGCTGGCACTGTCAGACTCTGCTTGAGCCATATCATGCTGGTATCAGCAGAGATTTCTTTCCTAGGGCTAAGGCACAGTTCCTGCCATCTCAGCGATGTCTTGAAGCAGCAAGTTCGGTGCAAATCCTCAGTTCTCACACTGAGCACCGGATTGTCATGCAGCTCCCGGCTTCCCCGCATCCGAAACAATGAATCCCAGCTTCCAAAAGCAACATTTATACTGGCATCTAAGGAACTAGGAAGGCATATGTATTGGGTTTGCATGGCAAGGTTTTGGTAGCAGGGGGGCTACAGGGGTGGCTTCTGTGAGAAGCTGCTAGAAGCT
>JAOBAS010000045.1:21459855-21493808 GCA_025311575.1 Elanoides forficatus
CGCGCTGGAGCAGGCTCCTGGCAGGACCTGTGGCCCTGTGGAGAGAGGAGCCCAGGCTGGAGCAGGTTTGCTGGCAGCACTGGTGACCCCGCAGGAGACCCACGCTGGAGCAGTCTGTGTCTGAAGGACTGCAGCCCGGGGAAGGGACCCACGCTGGAGCAGTTCGTGAAGAACTGCAGCCCGTGGGAAGGACCCATGTTGGAGAAGTTTGTGAAGGACTGTAGCCCATGGTGGTTAATTCATTGAGCATTTATAATGGGATCCTCATCTCTTAAATGCTTAAAAACTAAAAAAGTTTAAAAATATTTTTGGGGTTAATGCTGCTACTGAGATTTTTTTCAAAGTCCTTATGCTGGTCCTGTGAAAAGCTTCCAATGACATGTTATGCTTCAGTGTTGAACAAATGCAACAATCTAATTAAAATGCAAATTTTGTTATCTTGGAAGAAAACACCAATACCAATTATCAGCAGAGAGTGCCCAAGCCACTCACCTACAGAAGCAATAGCAACTGTAACCTTGACAGCCCTCTGAAGCTTCTCCTCCTCTCCTTCCACAAAACCACAGCTGTACGCTACAGAGCTGTGCCTATTTCCTCTGCGGCCTGCCCCTGCTTTTGCATGGGTACGTGTTCCGATCAGTTAAAAAAATACAAGATACAGCAATTTGGTAAATTGTGTTTTAATCAACTGTTTTCATCATGTGTTGAACCAAATTACGGACAAAGAAATCTGTTCCACTGCAAGTTAATGTGTTTGCCTGGAGAATAAGTCACGGCAAATTTTCGCCAATTAGAACTACAGTGACAACCTCTGTAATGTAACACTTCGATGTAAGACTGCTTTGGGCTCTGATTTGTACTAAACTCCCTAATAGCTACCCTTTTAACAGCTCCTTGCAGCAGTCAAACAGGTCACTTCCAAGGTACCTGACAGCAGTCCCATCTACCCCAACAGTTTTATGGCATTCATCATTGTGGTATTAGAACACTTTGTAAATGACATAATCTCAACATTGAGCTTAGCCCTGATCCCCCCTCCCCCCAAATTTCATGGAGACATTTCCAACAGTTACAACATGAAAAGACAGATCCTACCCTTCGTCCTGAAGTCTTGAGAACCATGACATTATACAAGAAATAGCTGTGCTGGGTGAGATCAGAGGTCCACCTGCACCTGCAGCAGCCAAAAGGAGATGTATGGGGAAGTATATGGGGGCAGAGCAAGCACATGTACCCAGCTTCCAGCACTTTCTGAACCAGAGACTTTGTAAATGGCTCCTGTGTGCTGAGTTAATGGATGGAGTTAATAGATTTATGATTAACCTCTCCAACACCCTGCTGAACCCATATAAACAGCACTTCCTGGCAAGGAAGTCCACAGCTCTTGCACACAGGGTAGAACGGTTTTCTGTTATTGTCTGACACCTTCCACCCACTACCTAAGCTTGGTATCCCCAAATCCTCATAGTGGAAGAGGCAGTAACAACCACGCACCCTTTGCCAGGCCATTCATGAGCTTACAGACCTCTATCATGCTTCCCTTCCCTCCCACCACCTCACCTGCTGCCTGAGGAGGCAGGTTCTGCATCCCCACCATCCCTGCTGACCTCCCCAGACCTCTCCCAGTTCTGCTACCGCCTTTTTGGGCTGTGAGGACTGGACCTGTGCACCACACGCAAGTTGTAGAAGCACCAGGGACTTGTACAGTAGCACAATGATATTCCCTGTTTTATTTCCCATTTCCCTCCTAGTTCCTGACATTTGCCTTTCTGTTGTGACCACTGATGAAAAAGTTGAGCTAACGTTTTAATGACACTATGAATTCTACACCAGATAGAAATCTTATAGCAACAAATGTTTCACCACACTCGAGTCAAATCTGCTGCTGCCCTTCTGCGTTACAGAAAAGTTTCACTTTCCAGCAATGCCACTTGACAGCCTTCCATGTAGAGCAAGAGTGTTCCTGTTGTTCAGTAATTTTAGGAACATGCCAGGATAAGCGCAGCCTTCCCTCCCACCTTTCAGATCTTTCTTCTTTCTGACATTTCAAGACTTCCTCCAGGATCTATTGCAGATGCTACAGAGACTAATGAAACACTGAGCTGGAAGAAGAGATGTCAATAGATAGAAGAGATGGATAAAGGGTGGCTGCACCTGCCTCGCGGCGCACTGGGACACAAAGTCCCTTACGCACCGGCTGAGATATTTGAGACAGGTTTCGAAACGTGATAACGCAGCATGTAAAGACAAAATAAGGCTGCTCTGCCACATAGCACCGCAGCAGCAAGATTTTTGAGATGCAGGCATTACCTCCCTCATCCCTCTCAAATCTAATCACTTCCTCCGGAGATGCTGTCGGTGCCTACTTTGTGCCCTTCCAATCTCTAATCTCTTCTAAAGGGTCTGTATCTCCCCGATTTGATTTTGTTTCCCTCTCATGCGGATATATATAAAATACATCTATCTCCTGCGAAACGTCAGCTCGGAAGATAAAGCACAAAAAGCAGCTGGCAAAAGTAGTCTGTGACTGGGATTACAGCAGACATTCATTCTCTCAGAAAAATAAGTTCATCACCCCTGCTGCTGTCACGATTCTGACTGCTCCCAATCCAGTGCAGCCTTTTACTCGCCCCAGTACCTTTGGATGCTACTGAACCGAGTCCAAAAGAGAGTTTTCAATTACAGAAGAAAGATTCAGGTAGACTCAATTTTAAGAGCAATTTGGGACCCTGAAGAACCATGTACTATTTCTGTGGTTTATCAATGCCTTAAGATACAGACAGCCAGAGAATGATGGCAAATATTCTAACAGACTTCCAGTAAATGTGTATATATATGACAGGGAGAAGAAAAATAAAGGTATTCACCCATTTTGTGATTTTACCTAGTTGCTACGGGAAGTAACAAAAAGGCAGTGTGTGCAATGTGCTACCTTTCATGAAAGCAGTGTTTTGTTCATGCTAGATAGAGCCTTGGTGCTTTTAAGAATAATAAAACCCCTCGCTCTGTTAGGGTCATGTTTTGTTAGATGCACAGGGAACTGACAGATTGGAAGAAAATCTGCCAAGGGCAAAATAATTAAAAATAACACCGTGCCACCTAATTTAGAAGGATGGGTATAGCAGTATCTGCTGTGAGTGGACAGCTAGAAGAAAGCTCAGTGAAGTTCTCCTGTAACTAAATGGGGTGATCGTGTCCCCAGTGGCACTGGTGTGACAAAGTGGGTATCATAGCTCCGGCACTTGCTGTAGTCTTAAGTGTGCCTGTGCGTGTGCGCATGCGTGTGTGCACGTGCTTTAATCTGGAAGATAAAACAAGCTATAAACTCACTTAGAGTTGGGTTTTAATATTCTGCTTATGAAACTCACAAGCCCTGTTTATGATTAAGTTCTGTTGCATCACTTTTTCATTTATCACGTGTGGCAGCACTATTGATTAATGTTTTCTTCCAGCCCCAGTCCTAGAAATTGGAAGAGTGTCCAAAAATCCCACAGAACACAAAACAAAGGCATCACGGCCACTGGACTGATCCTTTCCACCACTGCTTCTTCCCGCATCTGATTCTCCATCGCCTTGCACTTTGCAGTGACATTAGCATCCCTGGAATGACAATGCCAAATGCTACCTAAACCAGGGCTGCACAGTTACTTTTGCACAGATAGAAACTGCTTGCAGCAAGGGAACAGTTCATGATCCTGCTGCTGCTGCTGTCTATCCCCTTGGATTGTCATGTGTATTCAGAGAGCAGAATTTCAGATATCTGCTTTTTGTGTAGGGAACAAAAAGAAGCACAGGAACATCGAACACTACACAATCCGATACCAAAAGAGCCAAACAGAAAGCCTCTGAGCATAAAAGGGCCCAATTAAATAGGAGGCTCGAGTGCCATAAAAATAAACTACATCAAACAACTTCCTTTATCAGAGAAAATATAGAAGGACTTGAATAGTCTACTTAAAATGATTTTCAAAAGTCCTACAACTTGTAAAGGGATATTGTGTTCCACCCAGAAATGGCACCAATTAGACATGAGCTGAACATTGTGTGTATCTTACAGAAAATTATATCAACGCTTAGAAGCCAGCAAGCTGTGCATCAATTTTATGCTCAGCTTTCTTGCAGCTCAGTCACCACCCAGACGATTAGGAAATGAGAGACTTGGGCTTGAACGTGTCGGGAAATCTCACGTCGGATGTCTCGGACAGCAGAAACACTCGGGCGGCTGGTGGTGCTCACCCGCAGCCCAGCTCACCACCGGCCCTGCCTGCTGGGACCAGGTTTTCACCCACGTCATGCTTGCAGAAAGCTGCCTGCCTGCGCTCCCACAGCTCTCGGCTGTCCCTGCACCGGCCAGGTCCGACAGTGAGCCGGCCTGGGCTAAAGCCAGCCTGGAGGAGAGGAGGGCGGCTTCGGTTTGGGACGTGCCCTGCAGCGCAGCATCCTGCAGAGATGCTCGCGGCAGAGCAGAAGCCGGCAGCTGCACGGGAGCAGGGGTAGGCAGCAAAAGCATCGCCTGCTTGCTTGGAAACTGTTTCTGAAGCCCAGGGAGGGTGGTCACGTCTAAGAAAACAAACCGATGCATCGCTAGATTTTCCCTCTCTTCCAGAAACCACAGAAGCATTGCCAGGCACCGTGGGGACAGACGGACTGACAACGGTGGTGCAACGTTGTGTGGGCTGCAGTGGGGTGAGCTGCTGCCTGCCCCAGCACTCGTAGTATGGGGGCTTAAAAGCTCTGCTGCTGAGGTTAACGGGGCCAATCCTTCCCTTTCTTAAGCCGTTTATTCATCCAGTGACCCTGCTGGGCTCGATGGGGTTACTGGGGCCTGGTGAAAGACCCGCTCAGCATTAAGGCATCTTCTTTGCCTTGGGAAATGTCAGCTTACTCTTCAGACCACGCAAGCCGTGTGAAATGCCTTTGTTGAAAGATCCTCAACAAGTTATCCTAAAAACTATTATGCAAATTTAAATAGACTCTGCACTTCCAAAAGCACGCGCTACAGGCCAGTAATTTAATGCATCAGAGACCTGCTGCAAACACCGAAACTAAAAGCACATTTTAATTAGCCAAAACACCGCAGCACTGGTGGGCTGCAGCCTCTATCAGGCAGGTCAGTTAGGTCGCCGAGAAGCGTACAGTAACTCAGGCAGTAATGCACAGGGTTGTTTGTATGTGTCCTGAAACACATCCTGAATGCAGGATGCTAATGAAGGAAGAGCTTTTGAGAATTACTGTGGAAAACTCCCTAAAGACTTCAACTAAATTGAAAGCTAAAGTGGTACCAAAGCACAGTATAATGCTGCTTTGGCAATGAAGTGCGATCTAAATCAGTATATTTTTCCAGTCACTATAAAACACTGGTTAGAGAGAATACGGTACACAAGCATGGCCAGTGGCTACTTACTGCTACAAGGAATTATTCAATCAAACCAACAAAACATTATCAGTCAAGCATCAGCTATTTTTTTCACCCCATTCTAGAATAAATACACTGAATACTGTTAAATCAAGGGTTATCTTTCTTACTGAAAACAATTTATATCAAAATACTGAATGTAGAGTCATTCAATTCCAGAAAGACTGTCACATCAGACAGTGATAACTCATCCAATTATGTAGTCCCCTTGCAAAATTTGGTGTTTTATAAGGGCTTGGTTTGGCTTTTTTGTTGTCATTTTGGGTTTTGTCATCATAACAGATGCTTTGGGTTTTTTTGTTTTAGTTATGACCTTAGGGGCTTGCCTACACAGGCAGACTTCTAGCCCCTCATCCAAGTTCACTAGAGTCGGTTCACTCTGGTTGCAGTTGTACAGATGTACCTAACGTGTCTCTGTCTAGGTAATCTGCTGAAGTGATACACACCAACCTTACCCATACAGAGCAGCTGTCAGCAACGCTGTCAGCTGCAGGAAAAGGGAACAGAAGTTGAGACTCTTAAAGGGAATAAAGTTTGTGCAATAACAAGTAAGTGGCCTGTCACATCTGAACTGCTCAGCTTCAAACTCAGAGACTTAGGTCCTGTGGCAGTTTCTGGACTGTATCTGCGATGTTGTGCTCATTTTATCCATTTCCTTTGAGTTACATGGCAAAAGGTAAGAACCCAGCAGAGACCAATCCCAGTGCAACTGTTACTTAAAACATAAACAAACAGTTCCACAAAGGACTTTCTTTAATACATACTGAAGATTGACCACCTTCTCTCCCCCTTCTACCTTTCTTATTTAAAATGTTTCTGAAAATCTGCCTCCTAAAAATAGGTAAGTAGTACCCTTTATTACAGGGATAGAAGTGACAGGGATCCCTGCTGAAAAATGAATTGTAATTGTCGACATGTCATACATCACTTTAAAATATAATGAATTCTAACAACATCCTTTGCCATGCATTGTTAGCTTCATTGACTGAAATAAAAAGCTGTACTACTAAAAAACAGATGTAGTGCATGGGAATCAGAATGGAAACCGAAGAACCTCTTTACTTACCAGTCCTAATGAACTACTACTATCTTCAGGTGTGAAAATTTACAAAATACACAGTTGTAATTGCTCGTTGCTTTAACATGATACTAATATTATGTGAACATATCTGCAAAGAACAGAGATGTTAAGTTTTCCTAAGAAAAATTATTTATCAATGTTAAGATGCACCTAAGTTACACTGCAGCTGAGAAAAATCACAGTATTTTTATGAGCAAAAGAGAGTTTATGCTTTGTCCTCCATGTTGCTGAATCAATAATTCTACCTTTTCTTCCCCTTTAATGACTGTCCCCTGGTGGTTACGAAACACAGCACTGAGAGATTGCTTTGGAAAGACTGTATTTTGTACCTGTTCGGGAAGCTGAAGAGAAAATATCAGAAAAATGTTGCTGTGAGAGCACACCCTTCCTGCCCCTGGTACCCTGAGCAGCTCTGCTCCCATGGCTGGCCAGGACGCGACCCAGGGAAAGTCTGGCATCGGTCCCTACTCCAGCGCACCCCTCCCAGACAGCCACAGCCTTGGAGGTAAGTCACTCGGCACCCAACTTGGCCACCTAAAGCCAAGGGATCTGCTTCAAGCCAGCCATCTGCGGCCCCCATGCACGGAGAGGGAAGAAGGGGCACCTCCGGGGGGCAAGTCATCGCACCTCCTTCAGAGAGGTGCCGCCACAGCCTGGTCTTACGGGTTGTCCCCTTCTCCAGCACGCAGATACCCTCCTCGCAGTTCAGCCCAATTTCTGACATGGGCTCGTACCGCTTTCTTACCTTACAGAGGTCTTGCACAGAATAAAGGCCGAGGCGCTAAAATAGCATAGCAATTTGGACCATAGAAATACTCAGGACAGGAAAGGGTGCACCAAATACTAGTTATTATTCTGTCGATCAGGAACCGTCAACAAGTCAAGAGCTGCAAATATAAGACCTCGTTCCTGAGGAGACCTCACATACTCAGCTTAGGATCATGTCTGAAGATAGCTGTTTAGAAATGCAGCCAGGTACATTAACAAATATATTAAGCTGCAACACGGAAATCCCATCACTGACTATCAGAAGTCAATTATCCCTCGTTTCTGTTTGCATCACCCTTACACAACTCATGAATCGACAACTGGCTAACAGACGTGCTTTGGGGTAGGAAGAGTGGGAAACCAGAAGACAGAAGGGTGATTCATTGCAAAGGCAAAAAAGTAGGAAGCCACATATTGGAAGAAACCAGATTAGTGGGATTGCAAGCAGGAAGAAAAAAGGCAGGAAAGCAGGCAGGGCGACTGGCAAAATGATTTTAAGGGATCATCTCTTTGTCGAGATGGAAGGAGATGATTTGAAGCGAGAGACATGAATTACTAAAGATCCAGGAACCGGTTTTGTTAAATGCAAAGATTGCCTCTGCGAGTTACACAAATCCTTTCATCTCAGAGAAGTGCAGCAGCACAACTGCAGGGGCAGACATAAAAGGATATGCACTGCACAGAAGAAATCTTCCACACAATATTGCTCAACTTCTTCACTTCTGATGTCTGAACCCAGCACTTATTTTCCCATGTGCTGCAAAGTTAAGACCACCATTTGATACTGCAGTGCTCTTCTCCTATGATGTTATTAGCACACGCTCTTTCTTTCCATTACATAGGCGTGTGAAATTGGGAAGAGCACAGCAAAAGATTCAATCCCCTTAGAGCAGCCCGATTTGTACGTACATGGATGGATGTCAGCTGCGTCAGGGTCTAGTGAAAGAAACGTAAGGTGACGATGATAAGCTGTGTGTTTCCTTCAACATTCCCACTGCAACTTTTTAAGAGGTATCAATGGATCTAGTTTGCCTATTTAGCCATTAACCCTAATGTGAGAGGGCGGGCTGTTCTGGCAAGGAAGATGCAACAGTTCATCCCAGTCAGACAGCAGGATACAGACACACACCTTCAAAAGAAATCAGGGCTCATTTGGACCCAGCCGTTTTTAGCCAACACAAGCTCACAATCTAAGCAGCCAAAATTCATATAATGGAGTTGCAAAGATGTCTGCTCCTCTAAGAAGGAAGAGACAGGAGATTCCCAGTCAGCGGCTGAACTATTTAAATGTCCTACCACTAAGCCAAAAGCAGGAGAAGATGCAGGCACTACCAGCATTACTGGAGCTCCTGTTCACAGGAGTAGCCATCAAGCTCTGGGAAAAGTAAGAAGTCAGATCAGGTCTTTCATTAAATTAACAGTCCAGAAAACTCTGTCCCAACTAAAAGTAAATTGGCTTCCAGGCAACGGCCCACAAGATGGGCAAGCTGGCAGTGGGAGGCTGGGCTGCTTCCTAGAGCTCTCTTTTTTTTTTCCCCAACACATCAGACCTCTGGAGCAGTTACTAAGGCATGAAAGCTAGTCTTTGTATTTACAGTAACAGAATTATTGTGAACCTATACTTTAATATTTCCACATAGTATATGTTTCTTCTTGTAAAATTATCTCCAAAGGCAAGTATTATGGGAAAAAAAAAATCAGGGGGAAAAACAGCTGGTGCTTTTGTACTTATCTGAAAGCTATGTTTGTTTTCTCCTTGGCAAAACCAGAGCCTTACGAAATTGTAAATGATTCCCAAGACACTTTGAACTGATTTTCATAAAACTCAGATTAGTGCACTACAAAAAGAGTAGTAAATAAAATGAAAGTGGCAAAACTAAAAATTACTTTTTACTCCTCTAATGAAGTTATTACTCCAAAGTTTCCTACAACCAACAATTAAGCACTTGATTTATGATTACAATGTTATCTACTTCATCTGTCTTTGGGGTATTCTCCTCTATGATGATAAAAATGACCACTGCTCACCTGCTGCATACATAGCATTAAGCATAAGAAAGACCTGGGAAGCTGGTGTGGAATATGTTACCAGTTTACAGAAACCCCCTAGAAGACAAAACTAAATTAAAAGGAGGAGCTCTTAATTACAGAGTGGATCGAAGTGTTGTAAAATACGTGGGATTCAGAGACGTGGAAAGGGGATGTTTCCTGGAGAAGAATCGATGTCCTAGCAAAGGGGGAATATCAGCCCAAGAGAAAGAAACCACCAGCTGCTCTGACTCGTTCCCTTTTGCAAGGTGTGGTTTATTCCTGTCTTGCTCAGGGGCTTAACTTACTTACAAATATTCCCTTTGCACTTGATACCAGAAGCTTTAGTAGCACAATACATACTTGTAAAGTTTACAACCATTAACGGATTAGTAATTTCTTTTCTCATTCTTTATGTCAAGTATGTGTGTAATATATGCATGTGCCATTGAAATCTGTGTATTAATGTGCATTAAAAAAAAAAGAGTTCTGTAAGGAATCTTTGTGAAACGAAAGGTTTGGATGGGTTTTCAAGAGAGGATGGACAAGTGGTCAGGAGGGAAGGAGTTTTAAGGGGTCTCATTTCCACTAGAGAATGCACAAAGACCGGAGGACAGAAGATCCAGTCCACAAACAACAAACATCTTAAGAATCATACAATATCTATGCTGATTTCCTTCCCTTTTTATTTGTACCTTTTCTTGCTTATTGCATTGTAAACGCTTTAGGGCTGAGGCTGTTTCTTGCAAATTTTTTTTGCATAGGACCTTGCAAGTTAGAGCCCCGATCCTAATTTGGTAATTAATCACAATCATTATGATCAACATTTTCTTTCTATAGGACCATTTAGGGCTTTGCCTGACTGTCCAAATACTAAGTGTTAGCTATTTGACATCGCTACTGAACTATGAAGTAACAAATCTCATTGAACAGTGAGGGCAAGTCAAAACATAAATGAATTCTCTCACAGGTGTGTTAAGAGATGAAGGAAACGAAGAATGACCAGAGTCAGAAGAGCTTTCAGGGCTCTAACATTTGTATCACAAACATACCCACACATGTTAACACTTAAAAATTAACAAGGTGGTTCTGCAGTGAGGGAGTTACATACGCATCTGTATCCACCAAATGCTAAAAAGCCACTTGCAGCGCTGTGGGAGCTGGCCAATCTTTCGGCTTCCCCACAGGCTCCGTGACTCTCTAAACCTTGCTCATGCGTCCCCTCCTCTGTCTTCTTTCCAAAAGGAAGAGGGACAGTCTTTTCCATCTCTTCTCGTTGGCCAGCCCCATCCCCTCCAGTGTGTTCGCTGCTCATCTCCACACCTCCTCTACGTCCGCTACAGCCTTCCTCAGGTGCAGAGACTAGGACGGCACACAGTGCTCACATGTGGGTGCCTCGGCGGGGAAAAAACGGCACCCTCAATCTTATTCTCACTATCCTTCTTGATTACAGACAGTATTTCTGATTATGGGCAATATTTTGTTGGCTTTGTTGCCTGCCACCGCACATCGAGCTGGTGATATCAGAGACATCTCAGCGACCGCTCCTGAGCCGCAACCGCTGCTTCCCAGCCTGGCAGAGGCACCGTTTAGATTATTTACCCTATGGGCATCGCCGTACACTGAACCTCGTCTGTCACCTTTTTACCCATTCCATTTTGTGAGCTACTTTTAGAGATGTTTGCCACTGGCACAGCACCCGACTGTCCAAAAGAGCTTCATACCGTCCAAAACAGTGGAAATCAACTGCACACTCCCTGCTACTGGTTCTCTGATGAAGACGTTGATTACCCCAGGAATCGACACAAAAACGCCCTGGCCCCCATACTCCTTGCATTTTGCTTTATTGGACCTTCTTTCCATGAATGTATCTAACCAGTTGTCAAATCCATGCAAACTCTCGACAGCCAGGGGAAACCGTGGCAGTGACCTCCAGAGTTGCACTCTGCCACGTACGAAAAAGCACCTACACCCCTTTACTTGCTTTGAGCCTTCACCTAATAATTTCATTGAGTTAGACTAGTTCTTTTAATGTGAGAGACAGCAGAGGTGTTATTCAGAGGACGAACAGCTGAAGTTCTCGGTAAAAAGGATTTTCTGCTTTACAATGCCTTCCAGCCAAGGATTTCAAACAATATCTTGGGACTTACATGCTGCAAGATTAGCCAGAGGTCTATAAATTTGTATTTTGAGGATCTGTTCACTTTCTTAAGCACAAGAATAGCAATGGTTTTTAATACATTTTCCCCCTTACATTTTGAAAAAGGAAAAATCACCTAAATCCTTTACATGAAAGTGATGATTTTGCTTAAAATTGCAGTACAGAGACACTAACCAATTTCTAACAACCATTAAATATACTCTTGCTATCTAAAGTGCATGTGGAAATAATGCTTCTGGTATTATTATTTACAGGCTAACAAGGGATCATTTTATTTCTAAATTGCAATTACAATAAAAAAAAGAGTAATTTTTAAGGGAAGTCTTGACCGTAACACTATGAATAAGACCACTTAAATGCTTTAAAATAGACTAAAGCACTTTGGAATGGAAACTTTTATACAGAATTTGTATCATTCCGGGCGAATCACATCACGGATTACAATACATCAAAAAGTCTCTTTCCGCAAGCACGAGTGTCTGTTGATTCCTACTGTATTAGGAACACTGCTCCAGGTAAAAACATCCCAGCAGCAGGGCAAAATAATCCGGTTGCAAAGATAAGATTCTCTGAGGGAATCACATGCAAACAGAAGCAACGTCTCTTCAAAATGCCAGCAATAAAAAATACAGTTAAATGCATCTTCATCTTTGGCTAGTGCTGCAAACACCAGAACTGTAAAAACATACTGGGACTAAGTCAAAATACCCTAATCATGGTTAAATAATCAGATTGATAAATTTAGATTTCAGATTTTAAGCCTTCCTGGCACGTTGTGTCATTTTCCCTGAGCACAAAGTCTTCGCAAATAAAACAACTCTACACCTGTAATTATGAGACTCTAATTATGGCACATTTATTCATATTAAATAAAACTGTGTTGACAAGTAATGATTGAATGCAGATACTGACAAGTCAGAAAGAGGTAAACTCTTAAAATAGGATAAAATGTCAGATACAATGGCAGGCAGCAAGAAAAACTTTGCTTTTTATCTCTTTGGCACTTCGTCTCCCTAGCCTTCACTTCTTTTCAAAGTGGAGCTTTTAAAAGCTGCACTCAGTCACTTATTTTTCCCAATAACTAATCTATCGTAAGTTCTTCCTGCACACAACATTGCCTTTAAAACACCATTTCTAACACAGGTTTCTGGTTAAAAGCCAGATTCCACTTCCAGGCTGTTAATAAGTGACAAAAACATCTAAAGGAGAGGGCTAGCCTGCCTAGCCATATTTGACTCCCATTATGGACAGACTTCCTATGGCTTGGTTTCTTATTTGTTTGCTTTCTATTAAGAAAGATTATTAAGAAAGATTTTAAGAAAAGCTTCCACCCCTGCCACATTTACTTTTTCCCCTTAAGATGCTCTTCTGCTCTGTGTTCAGTTTCCAAACGTGAGCTCCATGAAAAGATTGCAGGAAGATTGTGCAGGGCATTCAACCATATAGACTTAGGAGAACAGAGCATCTTGGCCACATGGCAATAGAGGAGGAATTGGGATGGTAAAAGAAACTGGAAAAATAAAAGAGTGAGGAAATTAAACAAACAAGCAAGCAAGGTTCCCATGCAGAAATGTGCATGTCTGCACGTTCAGGAAACCAGGCCCAAAGCATTAGAAAGATTTCAAAAGAGCTCACATAGTATAAATCAAATTTAAGAGCACCCTTTCTTCCTCCAGCTACGAGGGCACAAGCACCTCACATCTAAATGAGTTTTCTCAAACCAACCTCATTGCCAAGTCCATGTGTGTTGCAGTCCTCAGCGCAGCCCTCGGCACGTTCTTTTTCTTACCACCTAAGTAGGTGCACACAGGAACAGGGCCCTCTGCAGCTTCCTGCAGCAAGCAGCTAAGAAGACTGCAGATGTCTTTTTGAGCGGGTCCGTCACTTTTAACAGGAACCAGATGATTGTGGCGAACTCTGCTTGGGTTCCTGAAAGTGAGGCAGTGGCAACAGAACTGATTTTTTTTTTTTTTTTTTTTTGACACGGGCCTGAGATGAGACTTCACTATCAGTTCCTTCTTGGAGTAAATAGTGAATATCAACTATTGCTGCAACGCTGCAGCCCAGAGGAGCACTCATCTCACCATTTTTTCCTCACAGAATCTGAGCTTTGTAGGGGGTTTTATTAAGTCTATTAAATACTCCACCATGAGTTTATATATCTGAGAGAAGAAACAGATCCACTGACCCAAAAAGGGCAAAAAAAAGAAGTTGAAAATATACTAGAAAATTATTCTTTTTCTATGTGCAATATGAGAGAAAAAATATTTCATATTTGTTTGCTTCTAAGCAGCCCTCCTTTCAAAAAAGATTTTTTTAAAAACTTAAAGACAATTTAAGCTTTTTTGGGTTTGAAAATTGAGGTCTTTCTGCCTCCCCATACTTCTTTTTCACTTCTTCCTCTTTGATTTTATTGAACATGGGAGGTTAGTTGTGGGAAAGCGAAAAAAGTAGGAAGTAGTTTTAGTAGGAAAACTTTTAAATCTCAAAAAATAAAACCCCCACATTTCCAATAAAACAGGTATTATATGAGAAAGATCAGTAAAAAAAAAATCTTGTGGACACATGCTTATTTCCTACTTAATACTGATAAATTTACAAAGCATCTTCCATGGACCTACGAGTCCAGTCACTTCTGTATGAGCCTGTAAGTATAAGCCTATTGAGATTATTTAATCCGATACTGAAAAACAGGTGCCTCTAGGGTAGAGCAAAGCTGATACAGTGCCATCAGCAAGACTGTATCAATACTTTAGGAACAAAAACTGCTCAAGATGAAATCTGGCCAACAAACGGGGATGAACACACCAGGTGCTACCATGCATGCACGCCTTCCCAAAGAAAGGGCCCACGGCCATCCAAACGCTTCGTAAATCCCCCTCTTGCAAGCTTGTTCCATGAGAGCGATCCCACTTCAGAACCAGTATCTTTCTGCATTACCGGCGCTTGTCCTGCATGCGTCAGCACTCCAACTTCTGCTGCCACACAAGACCTTCTGACGTTCTTACACAGAACGGCTTTATACTGTAAAATGACAAACCGCCATGACGGAGGTCACTTTGACAGGAGTTACTATGGCTATGATAATTCAAAAACTGATCAATTACAAATAGGAACATATACTGCTGCTTGATATAATAATTTCTATATGTATTTGAAGCTTGCATTTGCAATGAACATATCAAGTCAATAATATTCTGCGGAGGCTTTGCATTGGTGAGAAGATACTGGAGTCACATTCAGACGTGGCACTCAGAAGAGAGATCATCCCCCCCCAACTTCTATTCAATAAATAGATCAGTCTTAGATAATACACATAACTTACATCATTGTTTCTGTGTTAAGGTGGCATGCACACATACACACATGCTCAAATTATTAGGAAATTTAAAATTACCCATCTGTGCAATACAAAATGAAGCACCTATGCACACATCTATACAGACAGAGGACCAGCACTGAAAGCAACTGAAAAGCAAGAATAGTTGCTTAGCCGGAAATTATATAGAATAGTAATATTTAATGCTTTATCAGAGACCCTAATCATGATACAAGGTACCACCGTATAATAAAACTTGTTCTGCCATAATTCACTGTCAAGCAAGAAAAAAAAAAGATGAGAGAAGAGAAAGAGATTTCCATTCCTCATTTTAAACATAAGGTAGTTCTAAAATCTCTTTTTTTCAAGGTCACAAGGAAACTCTGGCAAAGCAGAGGTTTGTATGAACACGTTTAGCAGTGTTCATAGCATGTGAAAAATGAGCCAGATCCATGGCTGTTATACACCAGATTATCTCCATTGACTTTCAAATATGAGCTTGAATGACTTGCATTAATAAAGCCCTGCTGAGAATGCGGACCAAAGCTATTTTGCTACATAGCTGTTAACTATATGGTTATGAATGAGGGCAAGATTTAAGTATTTTCTTTTTGAAGGCAAGCTTAAACTTTCAGTAAGTAACAAGCACCTTTGCAAATGGAAAAGGAAAGCTAACTGTGTCCTGCCAGGTGTGATAATCGATTAGTGCACTTGCAGACAACAAAACCTGGGATATCTCCATATTTGGACAAATGTTTGTTGGGGAATATACTCCTTTTCGTGTGTGTGAATGCACACAGTGCTTTCACTGTTCTTCTGCAGAAACTTCAGGAATTCATATGCCACCTCCACATCCCTAAAATCACAATGACTGTTATCAATTAACAGTCCTATAAACTCTCCCTTGCCAAAACAAAACCCGATTCACAATCTACTCATCCAGCATATAGGAGAAGGAAAGTATCAGTTGGAGACAGCTCCTGCAATGCAAACGCCTCCTGCCAGGACCAACAAGTTATGGATGGATAGCCAATACTAACAGGAAGTCTGGAAATTCAGTGGATCCCAGAAGCCCACAGCTTTTAAAATGAGTTTGCATCCTTTCTTGCCAAATCAGTCATAGAATTATTTAGCTCCCCTCTGGTATTTCAAAGTTGTTATCCATAGATACTGATATTAAAATTTTCTTTCTTTATTTTTTTTAAATTTAAATTAAAATGTCTCTAGCATATGTATGTATATATAGGTCAGTGCCATCATTAAGAATTACATCAGGCTACCACAGAGAGGTGGTCATCAAGGCCAAACCAGAACTTACAAACAGGTACAACCCAAAAAACAACCCCCAAATTTGTCACCTCAGGCTGCAACACATTGAAATTTCTGATTACAGCCCGCTGACTAAAACAGACTGGTGGAAGACACCTACCTGTTTAGAAGCATGGACTGAAATATATTTACCATGTATTATGGCAGCCTTTCAGTGGCATTTTCTGCTCAGGAAAGCTAGGAGATAGAGCAATTACAGAATACATATCAGGGGACATTACTAAGGGGACTAAGCTGTGATCCTGCCATTAGCTTGTTACAAGTAGATGATTTTACACGCAACTTATACCCTCTCCTTGTCAATGAGGTATTGAAATGACACCAATACTCACAGCAGCAGCAGAGTTTTCAAAATTCAGAATATGCGTATGCACATACATACATGTGTGTATACATATATATACACACACATACATAACTGTATGCTGTGTGTATTATATAGTACACTATCATAGAATGTATTGTACATATAATTATTATATATTACACTGTATGTCTACATTGCAGAAAGTATAAAGAGAAAGATAGTATTCTAGTTAATATTCTAAACCAGAGAAAAAATAATATGTATATGGTTAAAATATTAAAATACAGTAGCAAACTGAAGACTGCCAATGACAATAATTTCTTATTTTACATACTTGCCAAAATTTGGGGTTGCTGTACCATGCTTCTTTATAAACAACTGAGTTTTTTTCTAACACTAAAGCAGTGTACAAGTTGCAGGGATATACATGTGCTCCAGCTGTCCATTAACCAGCCTGAGAAGAGGAACACCAAACTCCATGGGAAGGGTGTTCAGGCCACCAGCTCTGCAAGGTTCACTTTAAAGCCGTTATTGCAAGAGAGCTCAGCTCTGTCAGTGTTCACCTGTCCATGGTGCAAGCTGAATACTTGATCCCGAGAGTAAACATCTGGCATGAAAACTCAGAGCAAAGGAAAGCAGAAAAAGACTGACAAAATCTTTGTTCTGCAAGATTAAATTTAAAGTTATAGGCTTAATCATGACTCGTTGGGGTTTTTTGTTTTGTTTTTTAGAAAACACTATGCTATTCAGAAAACACCAAATGAGCTCAGCCCCCCTTACAAAATAAAATAAATGAGCACAGAAGCACAGACTTCTTTCTCCACGTAGCTAGCACAGCCCCCTCTCACTCACACTGCGTCGGGTTCCTCTGTTTCGACAGTGTTGTACTGGAGCAAAAAGAACTGGAGACAAGAGAACAGGAGGACAATTGAGATGAACTCAATATTAGTTTTTTAGCCCCTTCCCTTGAACCTTTGCCTAAAAGAGAAACTGCAGCTCTTACAAGGAGCAGCAAGTCCACCTGGTTCATCTTACAGGTCTGACTGAGGCTCAGGACTTTCTTGGGCTGTCGTGCCAGGCAGCCAGGAGCAGCGGTGGAGTCTGATCCCTGCAACAAATAAGAGCTGCTTGCTCCTCAAAACCCAAAAAAAGGGATAGTATTGGGCACGTGCTTATGGGCAATTATTACAGAGGACATGATATCTGTAATCACCTGTCCAGAATCACTATCATTTGCAAAAGACTATTAGCAGAGTCTGTGGTCATCTTACACTAATTATGAAATAACCATTTTAATTCCTTCCCCCCCTTTTAAGGAAGTAATCAGAAACTCTAATAATCAAATTAAAGAAAACAAGAATAGTGCAACTCTGACAGCATCCTGTATAGGAAAACACCAGTTTGTAGCTCCTTGCTTCTGAAACACTGAAAACTATTCACCGACGTTTAAACCACCATAACCACAACCTTCATGCAGGATTTAAACGTAATAATGCCATTCAAAGGAAACTGCAAGGAAAGAAATAATTACTCATGGGCTTCCAATCTTAATTAATGCTTCCTGTTGTAAGAAGAATAGGGTATGATTAAAGGGTGCCTGGCCAATGGCATTTCATACGGCATGCTTATTTCTTACAGTAGCTTTTACCAAGTTGTAAAACTGAAATCATTAATTTAAACCCTTAAAATATCGACATGATATGTTTACTACCAAGTCTTAAAAATAATTGGGTCATTATCATTAAAAGCTCCTTAACTGATTGCAACTTGAAAGTGCTTGCAGTGGTGGAGATATGATGTATAAAATGAACATGGTTTTAATCCCATTTTTAATGCTATGTGATCTAAACAACCAAGACATCAAAGACTGCATGCTTTCTAACGGAGGGTTTTTCAGTTTAGTGACATACAGTTTTCCACCGCACTTTCCTCTTTGTCCCACGCCTTTCAATCTTCCCATTTATTTTAAATTACATTAAACCTGCAGCAAAGACAGACATGCAATCCTAAACCTACGGCTGGGTGCACAATTCGTGCAGTGGCAGCCCCCTGTTCAGGGCAGCCAGCATCGCCTTGCTCAGAGGTCACTTTATTTCCTTTTCAAATAATCATTAGCTTCAAAGCACAGGCAAATGAGTCAACATATCCTCTAATTATCAGTAATCCAAAGATGACTGCCAGGGAAAACAAATGACAACTCTGACATGCCAATGCTCCAAAAAACCGCCGTTTCTGTCCTGATTTCCACCAGAGCTTAACAAAGCTGTCACCGACCGGTCTGATGGCACATCTGACTACCACACTGCCACATACTAATATATATCCTCTAACCCACAAGGCGGTTTACAGATGATTCGCTTCTACCCCACACGGCGTGAGGGTGGCTTCCCGGTGCCGCAGCCGCTCCTTGCTGAGCGCTGCCAGCTGGCTCCACTCCCCCCGGCACCGCAGCGGCTCACGCCTTCAGCTCCAGCCGTACGTGCGAACACCCTCTGCAGTCGCCTTACATTTCCCTCAGGTGTTGGTTTCTACACTGCCAGTTGTTTCATGCTACACGAGCTGCTGGGCGTAAGGTTCACCCTGTTTTGCTAGCCAGGACTCCTGGAAGCCAGAAGAGGAGGTAGCTGCAATCCACGTGTGAAGAACTGAAGGGAAAGGGGTTCCTGCCCCAAAACCCACCGCATCTTCGTGGGCGAGCAGGAGCTTGAAAAGTGCAGAAAACCGCAGGCCAAAGATAGGAAACGGAGAGGCCCAAACGTCTTGGAGAAGACTGGGCAGCACCGCAGGGAACCTGAAGCCTTGCTCGAAGGAAGGGTGCGGGACCTCTCCCCAGTTAAACTCTTCCAAGCCACCAACACCTCAGCTGGGAAGGCACAGAAAGGTGCTGCTGTCTCCTATGGTGGGACACACTCCAAGTCAGCCGTTGACACAAAGGACAACAGCTCAGTAGAGAGTTAAACTCAGGCTGCAGAGGTGAAAAAGAGAACTTCTGAATAGTTCAATATCTTGAACACCTTCAGCACTAAGAAGTACTGAGTTACAGAGCACCTTCACACACCAAGACGGTGTGTACGCAAACCCAGTGTCACTCTCTTCCTCCCATTCTCCTTACGCTTACACAATCATTTATTTAAGATGTGAGTTGTTCAGAGCAGGGGCTGCCTGCTTTGTCAAGTCACAGTTGCCCTTCTGTTATCAATAAACACAAAATAAAAGAACACAACTGTCTTTACTGTAAAGCAGATATAATACAGGGATGTGGGTCACCTCATTATTTTTTTTCTGTGGTGAAATGCAACTGCTGACGTTTATTACAGGTAGCAACAGAAGACGTTGTCCTTGATCAGGATCCTGCTGCAGTGGTGTTGTCCTGTCTTGGTGTTTTCTTCTTTGGTTTTGGTGTTTTGTTGGTTTGGGTTTTTTTCCTTTTTCTTCAGAGATAAGTTTAGAAAACAGTCTACCCTAATTTCAGTCTGTTAGGACTGCATGACCACCAGCCATGCAGCGCAGCCAAATTAGACTTGGTAACTCACAGCTCTATCATTGTATCTACATGTCTATATACAGGACAAGAAACTCCTTCCTTGCAGTTGTGCTAAGTAAAATCTGTAAAATTGTTACAATGGCAATCTGAATTCTCCCAGTCTGCACAACTGCACATAGCAGAAGCCCACAGGAAATATTTATAAGCATACACACAACTCAACACATGCACTGGCTATTTTGAAAACACTATAAATAGGCAATAACCCAAATCTAACCTGGCTACAGTCCAAACCAGTGAGTCAGAAGGTTGGCAATTAAAATTATACTAAACAAGAAAACAACCTGAGAGACACTTCACCTTCATTTGGATGTAAAACCTTATCTAAGCATACCACTTATACCTTTTTATTTTTCAAATAAACTAGGCAGCAGGGCAATATTGATGGCAATAATAAATGTCTGAGTACCCATATTCTTAACAGATTGGACAAAGAAGTGGAAAGTTCCTCATTTACTTAAACATTTACATCTTCTTTGTGGCTTAAGGAAAGCAATTAAAGAAACTGAAGTCAGGGTCAAATAAGCAAGCTTATTAAACTGGAATAAGCATGTTAATTAATAATAATTACCTTTAAAGGTGTCCGGAAGGTTCCTTGCTTTGTTCACTGGCCAAGCTTCCAGATTAATGATTGACGCTATTCTCTATTTTTTCAGTACTTTCAAACTTCATGTTGGCACAGGATTACCAATATACTGTACTGAATTGTCCCATTCATGAAAAATAATACTGATCAGTTTTTTTCCCTCCAGACTCGATACATATCCTTCAGCGCTAGCCAAATCCCCTGTGTTTTGCAGCTACAAAAAGTAACATGTCAGGGTAAGAAAATCACTGTGTGTACAGGATAGACAATTGATAGTTCAGGAATTGACAGTTTGGGGACTGTGGCATTAAGAATTGTATTTACAAAAATAACAACATACTCCTTATGATAAATACACATTTAGACTGTAAACTTGTTAAATCAGGGATTTACTTTTTATTCTGCACTCACATAATACTTACTAATTAATCTAGTCCTGGTTCCTGGATTCAGAGTCTTTAGTGCTATTGCCGACATAAACAAGCCAATAGCAAATGTAGTGAAAGCTGCCCTGAGACTGCAAAGTCTCTCCAAGCAAGAGACTTTTTTGACTATGTGGTCTGAGGAAGGAAGCACTGAGATGCCATGTTACATTGCTTGATCTGGTCAAGAAATGTATGCTACTAATCCTTTTTGAGTTACTTATGCAAGCAAACATAAAACCATGCAAAGGCAGCTGGGAGGGAGTAATTTTATCCAAGCAATGAATCCATTATTGCTGCCAAAAACTTGGCACAAACTACAGGTGTCACAAGACAGATCAGAAATGCTCATTTCAGCACTTCCCATTTGAAATGGACATCATCTCCTCAAAATAAAAGAGAAGGAAAAAGCAAATCATTCCCCAAACCTTAAATGTTGGGGTTTTTTTCCAGCCGACACCAGCTTTGACAGTGACAAACAAAACTGGGCATCACGGTCTTCCCTCAAACAACAGCGCGTAGGGATGTCATGGACTCATACTGGATGAGATGCCCTTGGGTCCCCATTCCCTGAGTTTCTCACACTCAGGACGCTTGCCCTAGACACTGAAAATCTGTGAGTCCACAAAGTACATCACACAGAACATCTGTGTGATGTTGAACTCAGAGGATGCTTTACATGTAGGGCTGCATCTTACAGGTTCTCCTCTTTCCTCCACTCTCCTTACAAAAAAACCAAACCAATTTCCCTGTGATT
This sequence comes from Elanoides forficatus, assembly GCA_025311575.1. Lineage (NCBI taxonomy): Eukaryota > Metazoa > Chordata > Aves > Accipitriformes > Accipitridae > Elanoides > Elanoides forficatus. The sequence continues at coordinate 21,481,574 of JAOBAS010000045.1, forward strand.
TTTGTGCTTGCAAAAGACAAAATGGTATCTTTACAACCTGCAGCACTGAAACCTTTTGCCACCAATGAAAAACATCATGTCTGTTTACCCAGGAAAAACAACTGAGAAGTGAAATCATTCAATCTTTCCTTCAGTTCCTCTGCTGCTTACAATTAGTTCCAAGGTCATGAAAAATCTATTATGACTAAAGGCAATAACTACTTCTAAAAACCCAAAACCACACAACCAAAAAACCCCTATGAATTTTCAGCTAAGAGTTCTATTTATTGAATACGCCAGTGCCTCTACAGACTGCAGATCTCTACCACCAACTTCCCTTTTTTTAAAAATAATTAACTCTGCCAAGCCCCCACCCCCCTTTGTTTCATACATTTTAGATAAAATTCTCCTGCCAAAGCAACAGAACCGTGCTGTGATGAAAGTCACTGTCAGACGCATACAAAATCTCAATAAGCTCATCAATAAAATGGCTGCTTAGCTCCTATCCTAGGAGGAAAGTTTTAAGACACTGATGGATGACTTTGCTGAGGATGATTAAAATAATGAAATAAATCTGGTGCTCGCAGTACTGCAGGAGAGATTCAGGGAAGACAGAGACACATGCACCATGCAGTTTGCTCCTGTCTGCCTTGCAGGGCTATAGCCACTCAAGCAGATGCGGAGTCTGCAGAATATACGGCCACCACGGCTCTGCTTTCCATGCCTCACACTCCCTAATGCTTCACTTGCAGACATTTGGACTTGACCCTGCAGCCGGGTGTATTCTTCTCCCCCAAACACAGATAACAAGAACATCCATCAGACTGCAAGTGGGAGCACCCCTTGCCTACCTCACTGTGGGGTACACAACCTTTTTCCTTCAGCGTGCCATGGTCCAGTTCTCCCTCTCCCATCTTCCTTGACTCCTTGTCCACCCCCTTCTTCCTCTTCATTCTTCTCTCTCATTTTTTCCTCGTTCCCACACCTTCCATCTCCTTTCCTTAAATCACTTAAGCACTATTTGAACTAAGTTGGCAGAATTAAAGATCAGCTTAGATGATCAAGAAATATCTGCAATTATAATTGCTTCAAGCAATTATAATTGCTTACCGGACCAGTGTACCAAATCACATTTATCAGGAAAGGAAACAATGTTACCTTGTTCCATATAGCCAAGGTATCCCAGACTTTTCCTGAGTTATCTTCCAAACATAGGAATGATAAGCTTTTTGTTGAAACATTTAACATTTTAATGATTGTACTAGAAAAAGCACCCATATTTTCACTGCAGCACCAGAAGAGATGGGTTTACTCTCTCTACAAGTCTGCATGTTTACAAACACAGACATAACAAGGGCTAGCACACTCTCTTTTACCCATTTATGAAATTAATCTAGAGGGGGGGGGAGAAACAAAGCAAGCTTTTCCTTTGAGTTTTCCCTCCCTTATTACAGTTTTTCAAAACCTCTATATATCAGCACGTTCCTGGGATACAATAATATTTTGTTTTCTTTTATCGCTCTAGTGCATATAATCTTTATCACAGCTTGGCACGGCTTTGCTCTGTGCCTCTGCTAATAAGTATAGTTCATACTAGTGGGAAAACGGCCAGTGACAGAATTCAAGCTGCAAACCTGATAGCTACAGACCTATCTCAATCCCATCAGCAGTCTCAAAGCTCATAGAGACAATACATAGACTGCACACCTGTTTCTGGTTAAACAAAGAAAATTGGATTTTTATCAGTTTGACTGTCACCTTTTACATAGCACTGTTTTGTCAAGAGCCACTAATGAAAGAGCTTAGCAGCAGATAAAGGACATACAGCTCTGACTCAATTCATAGATTTATCTAAAAGATTTTCCAGCAAGCATTATATTTCATTCTTTTCAGAGCTGAAATGGGATTACAGAGCATGGAAATTGATGTCTTAAAATATATATCTATATTATTGCATATGACTGAGCAGCTTCATTAATAATGATGTCTCTGAAGATTTCAGTTTTGCACATAGTCTTGGTGAAAGTTTAAATATACTGACTGTCTGTAATCCATATTAATTTCGGCTGGCATTTTGAACGGATGCCCTAGGAAAGAATGGAGGGGTTTAGCAGTTTGTATGCTAATATATAACCCAAGAGTTAATATGTTCGTTTCCTTTTTCGTCCATGTCTTGTGTGTGCGTGACCACGGACGTGGTAGTTGCTCCACAAGCTTTGTTCTGCAACACTACTTCTACGCATTACAGAGGCACCATGTGGCTGAACTGCGTTGGAGACGGTTGGGCTGGCTACAACCTGTGCTTGTGGAGGTCTGTATAAAGACTTAAAATAGAGAATGCTGGCACTATGATGCTGCAACTTGAAGACCTGGAGGTCTTTCTGAAAAGTCCACCTAACATTTCAGTGGTACCAGAAGAATGCAAGAAACTTCTGAAGAATTGAAAAGAAGTTCTGAACCAACACACAACTTTTAACTGTTCTCTGAGACCATTAAATAGTGAGTTAAAAAAACCAGGATGAAAATGAGAGTGCCCATAGCAGAGCAGCAGAGGAAGCTCTCCCCATAAAGCTGGAAATGCAAACTCGAGTCCCTTCCCAGAGCCCCACCTAAGGCTACTATAGGCAATGCAGCTGCCAGCAGATACCTTTTGGTTCAGCTGAGGAGTCAGAGCTGAACAAATAACATGCTAAGCACATCATTTCTTTGTGCACATGAACTGCAGGAGACTTGTGTGCCTCAAGCACACTTGCCAGATGGGATAATTAGGCTCAGACAGATCACTGACCTTCCTAATAAAAATACTCCAGAAATAGAGGTTGACAGAATAAATCCGTGTCATGTTATCAAACTCCCAAACAATCCATGGAAACCTTCTATACTGACTCATCCAGCAGCTTGGTATTCCTGTAGGTGCATCTCATGAGGGCTGAAATCATTGAGTTTTCGGTATTCTTAAGTATTTCTTGAATTTTCTTTATGGAAAACAGGCACTGAGAGTTCACTGCTGGGAACTACTCAGCTGTCTTTCTATGAAAATGATGAAAGCACATATATATGCATTTATGCTAAGCTATTCTCTCTTTAATTATCACTGAAGCTGGTTTGTCACACTAAAACAATTTTGGGTAAGTTAAGGCTTTGAGACAGCACAAAATGCAAATGTCATTTCACCTTCCATAAATGGAAGGCATGACAACCATTTAAGTAACACTATTTTGTCCGGGAATATAAAGGTAAATATAATCAAATAATCTTATGTTTGAAAATAAGTTCATTACTTCAGAGTTACAAAGGCCACACGAGACACTGCACTCTCCCTGAAATCAGGGAGATTTCGTTCCTTTCCCCATAAAGTCTGTTTTTCCTTCCTCGATGTGTACCACAATGTTCAAACCCATATTGATGAACAATCACATTCACACGAGGCTACTCTGTTATTTTCCAGGCATTGTCATGTCATATAATTCTTTTCCATGCCAATATGCCCTAAACCAGAAAGGATTAGACACAGTGCCAATTATTGCTAAGTGCAATCTGCTACAAACAAGGCACACACCACAACCCCAAAGACAAGCAACTCTGGAAGTTCACAGGCAGAAGATAACAGCAACTCCTCAAGAGTCCCATCACTCCCATGGAGGTTAGGGCTGGCTCAGTGATCCACAGAGACTGGCAGTGTCTTTTCCTGTACCCCCATGGCCTGGCATTCCCAGGCAGCCAAAAATTTAGTTTATCCAGAAGCTTTCTACGAGCACAGCCTACAAACACATTACATACCCCAACACAGACATGCAGGTCCACTTGGCCATGCACCGGACATTCTTGCATGAACGGATCCATCTTGCTTTTTGAGACTTACATCTATATACATTATTTCCCCAAGGAATAATTTGGCATCAAAAGCTAGTCCTTATTTTAACAAAACACACATATTCCAAAAATCAAAATAACTAAATACTCAAATTCAACTCACAGGAAGATCTGCCTTTCACATACAGTTCTTCTTTAGCTGGGATATTCAAACGTGATTGAAGTGATCTACGCCAAAGTTAGAGGCAGGGCTTTGGTGAGGAAGCTTAATGTCTCCGACTCCACACAAGATGCGCTCATACACATGGACACCACTTCCTATATATCCAGCTACCGATGTGCAAAAACGAGTGAAACACAACAGAATTGTAACATCTGCATATCTAACTTCTGCTCCCAACCCCCTGGTGAAAATTATTTTAACAGCTATTCAATTGGAACTCTGCTAATGAACCAACCCAGAAATTAAAAAGGAACACAGATTTTTAATTATAAAGCAGGCAAGTAAGCAAGGAGGGAACACAAAAGACAACAGATCAAATCATCTTGTCATTTATCTGGAGGTAAATCAGCAGTCACTCCATCAAGAGGGGTTACAAGAATGTACGAAATGACTCAACACAACTATTTAAGCTCAGTATTCTACTCATTTCGTGCAAGTCCCATCTGTGCCACAACCACCCACATCCTGAGTTTACAGACAATCCACTACATGGTAAGATTTGACCTTAAAATTACTTTAACACTGACCTCTAGTGACAATACACGGGAATTTACCTTTTCATGGGGCTGCCCAGTTGGGAACGCATCTTCGGGCCGCTCTAATTACATACGGAGCTTGCTCTTGCATCTCCAGTCCATAGCTGCCCCCACCACAAGGAGCATGCAGCCAAGGAGGGACCTCCAACTCGTGTGTATTAGTTACAGTCACGGGTGAATTATGGGTGATGCACCACGGACTGTAGAAATTTTACGATCAAATCCAAACCTCTGTGTTCACTTTACTAAAAAGAAGAAAAGGCAACAAAAATGAAATACAAACACTAGATTTTGAGCCTCATAACTGTAACAAACATATTACAGCATAAGGTAACCACAACTAATGACATGACAACTGCCCACATCTTCAGGCAGCCAGCCAAAATTTCATCTTGCATCTCTTCTCCTCTAATGCTCTGTAGCAAAAGTGGCCTTGCAGCTCTTGGTACAGTACTCCTGCAACTTTCTCTGCAAAACTAAGGTGCAATGGTCTGTGCACCCACGGGAACAGGCATTTCACCCATGCATCCATTGCAATATAGTCCAGATGGAAGGATGAGCATGTTACAGCAAGTTGCCAACCACCTTGTCTCAAGAAAGCGGCAAGAAAACTACAGCTGCCACTCCAGTACACAGCCTACCTTACTGTCTTGGCATGTAGAATCACCACTTCGGTTCGAAGGGATGGTCCTTTAAAGCTCATCTAGTCCAACCCCGCTGCAATAAGCAGGGCCATCTTCAACTAGATCAGCTTGCTCAGAGCCCTGTCCAACCTGACCTTGAACACTATCAACGATGGGGCATCGACAACTTCTCTTAGGCAACCTGTTCCAGTGTTTCACCACCCTCACTGTAAAAAATTTCTTCCCTATATCTAGTCTAAATCTACCCTCTTTTAGCTTAAACCATTACCCTTTGTCCTATTAAAACAGGCCCTACTAAAAAGTTTGTCCCCAATGTCTGGGAGGTGAAGTAAGAGCGTGATGGCCATGGCCCACTGCAGGGAAGTGTTTCAAAAGGCAGTTTCAAAAGTGGGAAGTGCCTTCACTAAACATCGTGTCTGATGACCCCTGTAGCATATGTATATATATATATATGTGTGTACATACACATGTATAAAGAACATGCTTAGGCAGGAGGCTAGAAATCTGCCAGGTGGACGTCAAAAGGTGAGAACCACCTTTGGAGCTGATCCCAGCTTGGGGTAAATATGAATGGGTTTTATGTCATCTGAATCTACAAAGTTCCCTTCTGCATTGTCCCAGTGTTGTAATCTGTGTATTTCATTTACACTAACATGACTTGTGTCAGGAAAGATTTTCCCTTTCTGTCAACTCTCCATCCCAAGTATTTGTCTCTGGTAGCAGTCCTCAAAACTGGAGTCCAGAAAACTTCTCCTGCCCTCCCCAAAACTTGCTTCAAGGACTGTAAAGGTTTCCAGACTGTTCCTCCACTTAGCTGATACCACAGGGATTTTCATGGAAGCATCTTCTGGTGCACAGCCACAGCCAAGTGACTGCACAGACAGCAGCACAGCCAGGCAGAGAGCATCAGGGCCCTGAGGGAGCGTGCACTGCAACAGACCTCAGAGCCAAAGCCTAATCGGTCATACTTTGGCACAAATACAAACCCATGTATTTCAAGATAATTGACTTGACTCTCCAGTCATTTTGACTGGAAAGAAACAGCTGTCAGAACAAACTGAACTAAGACAACTGATGATTAAACCTCGACTGATGTGAAATTAAGAAGTCCTCTCATACTGACAAATACATCACCTGCTCATAACAAAAACTGCGCAGTGGATAAAACTTCTCTGCTAAATGAGCTGCCAGCAAGAAAAATCAAGGAAGTGGTTATTTTTCAGCACCACAGGCATATAACAGTACACTCGCCGAATGCCTGCTTGCCAGCAAGCCAGGCAGCCTTTGGCAACACACCTGGACCTCGCTTCCCCCAATGCTTGGACCTGACAATTCTTCCATGTTTTAGCAGCTTACCTAATCACAGCAAAACACAACAGCCACGAAAGAAGGAAAACATACCATATTTAAACACAATGAAATCAAACCCCAACCTGCAGATTTAATTTTTGGGCTACAAACTAGCTAATGAGACTTCCTCATGTATTCCAGCTGTATATATGAGTGCTTAGGGATGTACATGTATAATTAAGATTTAAATATCTATGGAAAAAGACAGAGAGATACACTGAATAATAGATGCAGAATTGCCTCTAAGTTGTCATAATCGTTACGTGGCTTGGACCTCAGCATCAGCATGAACTGGCCTTAAAAACAATCATTCGCTCATATTAGTGGCTGCCAAACCTCCATCTAATCCGTTCATTAGCAATACATCAGGTTAGCAAGCTGCCATGGCAGGAAAATAATTAGCTTTCCATTGTGGGGTGGCACATTCTCTATCGCATTGACATAACAAATAACTCCATAAACTGCTGTAATTTATTTGCTTCTGAGCTTTTTTTTTTTTCAATTAGCCCTTCAGTAGATTGTATTAAACACACATGAACTATTAACTACAGAGAGTCCTTTGACCAATCTCAGAAGTCTTAGACAGTATGGATAGCTATTACATAAGCAATTTATGGGTGACCTACGTTTAGGTCATTTAAATAAAGCTTGATAGAGTAGCTGAAAGCAGATCATGCCAAAAGGCATCCTCATTAGGTTTCTTCTCCAACATCTGCACGTACCGAGTAATGTGCTATTGTGTCGCAGCACAAACCACAATGACTGCGCAATGGTTGTGTGGGAAAAGGATTGCTACTGTTTTAAACATTTCTTAATTAAGTCTGTCTTCTTGCCTTAACAAGAAGGTACATGTACTTCCAGCATGGGTTTGGCTGGGCTACAGTCAAGATAGCCTAACCGTTTTTCTGCAAAGTGCTTTAAAAAAAGGCAGTTCAAAAAGGAAATTTTAATATGTGGACAGTAGAAAACATTAATATTACATTTCTGCTCATGTGAAAATAAACTCCTGTAAGCAGGTTTCTACTAGGCTCTACAGCATGTCACCCCAAACAGTTTCACCATAGCTAGGTTAAGGTGTTTTATTTCTTCTATCAAAGGTAAGATCTTTATTTTAATCCTAGGAAACTGTCTATCAGCACTATCTTCTGCAGTGTGTTCGAGGGTTAATTACATGGTGGATTGAAGACCTTATTATGTACACTGCCTTTTGATTTTCCTGCTTCTCCCTTGACTATTGTCAGCACAGGGAAGATTTTCATTGGTACTATCCCCCTCCCCCAGTACCACAATTCATCACGTGATTTTTAATTCACATGCTATCACTACTAGAGACCTCATCTATTCTCACAGGGGAGTATTCAGCTTTCTTGCAGCTCTTCTCTGTACTTCTGCAACCTCTTCTTGCTGAGTGCTCAGCAAACATGGAAGATTACACAAATCAGGTGGGAGGAACCAGTCTTTATGTAATAGCATACTTCTAATAAATGCAAGCCTTTCTTAATGAAGCCTGACAGATGTTTACACACAGCATTTCACATTGATATTTAACTAAAACCACTTGGCAGAAATCTTAACAAATGGTCATCAAAACATCCAAGCAATTTCTTTCACTACCTGACATACAGTTTTGCTGAATTTCTTTTACCATTGTGCAGTCTTGCTACTTGGCTTCATAAGATATCATTAACAATCACTACTCCTTTCTCTTCTATCTTTAATAGGACTCACTAACTGCATATCTCCCTCAAAATTGTCCAGCTTAACCAGTGATTTTCTTTTGAAGTCAAAATGTTCAAGAGGGTTTGAGATCATACTATCAGAAAGGAATAAGAACTATTTTGGAGCATAAAAAGTAATACCTTTACTTTTTCTGGGAAAAGCAGTTAACACCACACTCTTGTGAAACTAACTCTGAGGAAGGAGATAACATTGCGAGCAAGTATTTCAAACTCAAGAAGCCCCAAAGCAACTGCTTCAATATAGATCTTCTTTATTCAGTGCTATTCACCAAATAGTATTGAGTCCTGTTACAATGCACTGTTTGTTCACTTCTTCTTGCTACTGCTCCATCTGATCAATTCCATTGGAAAAGAAAAAAAATTAAATCACATATTGGGTGAGCACGCTGTGAAGATACAGTTATCTCTTCCACTGGTGATAAACAGTGTGTGACTTGCTGCTTCCAAGTACTTCAGACAAAGATGATCAGTAACCAGTGTGCAACAGCACTGTGTTGCAACGTTGAGAAGAAATGATGCAGGAGAAAAACGCTCATGATCTACAAGACTGTAAGGTAAGTTGGATCTACGCATGCAACTTTTTAATAGGCCCCCCATCCAAGAGCTACAGGCACAGAAACAAGCAGAGCTGAAGACTCAGCAAAAGAATAGGGCATTTAGAAGAGAGTCGTGTTTTCCAGTAGGAAGTCACTCCTCTAATGAAAATTTAACTAGCACCAGTGTAGGCAGAAAAAAACCAACAAACCAAAACCAAACAAAACATTAGAGGGTTTTCCTAAATGAAAACAGCAATCAAAGTTTTTGGTTGCCAATCAGCTTTGAAATGCTAATCATTATGGTAACGGTGCTGGTGAAGGTAAGGGATTACTTAAAACTGTAATTTTCTTTTTTTTTTTTTTTTTTAATCACAGCTATACAGCTGGACATACTCAAGGAAGCAAATCCGCATGGATAATTACACCCATGGAAGCAATCCAAACGTTCACGACATAAAAGCTGCTTCCAACTTAAAGATCAAGGTTTTAAATTAGGAAAGCACTTGAGCATCCTGCTGATAAAGATGTCTGACCTGCGGGGCAAAGATAATCGTCAGGGGCTTAATTCAGGACTCTCACACCACACAGCGTAGGGGAGTTTCCCAGTGCAGTAGTTTGAAACGGTAAGGTGCTACTTAGAGCGACAACAAGCACTGCAATATTACAAATGTTAATAAAAAATATCAGAGGCTTTTAGCCTCTGCCCTAAGAACCTGTCGCTCCTCTTCCCTCATAACCCTTTTCCAAACACAGGCAGAGGTGTACAAGTTAGCCCCTGGTCAAACTGGTATCAGGAAAGGAAACAGGTTTTCCTGTTCCTCCATCAGATCTGTACTTCATTTACAAATAGAGTTAAAACAGGACTGGAAGAAAACTTCTGAGATTGCTGTCATGCTCATGTAAGACCTAAGACATATCCCAGAGACTGAGGAGTTATGACAAGTTAAGGCAGACCTTGCATTAGCAATCCAGCACTGTGTGGAAAGGCCATCGCGGTTGCAAAGCACAAACCACAAAAGAGCAAAGTGTTAAGAAATTAAGTTTAATGAAATCAGCCAGTTCCCTGCTTCCATCGGTCAGTATGTCACCTGGATCAACTCACATCTTCCTTAATGCCTAAACCTTAACTTCCTGTGAAAAACAAGCAGAGAAAATTACACTGCACTTAGACATGAAAGGAGATTTTGAACAAATCATTTATCAGAGGGATGCAGTGCCATATAGTACCATAGCACAACAACTGAATGTCAGCCTCCACCTCCCCTCAAAGCCAAGTAAACTCTTGGATGCCTCATTTAACATAATGAAATAGCAATGAAAAAAGCCAAGAGAATATAGAGCAAAACAAACAAGATATATATCTTTCTTCACTGCTCCTTTTAATCACACTGCAAAATACTAATCAGCCATGTCCTATTACTGTATTGCTGTAGCACCTAGCTAGTAAACAGTTTCTTTTACAAACAGGATTATCTGCAAAGAATACAACTGAGAGCTCACGTGGACAGTGACAGTGGCTCAGCTAACATCAGGTAATGCATTAACCTATGGTAACTCAATCTGGAGCAAGACAGGGTTTCAGAATCCAAGAGCTCATAATTTAATCAAATAGTATAGTGTTCTACTGACAGGGAATATTATTCCAAGGATACAGCATACAGCAAGATGTACACAAGTATTTCAGACCTTGGAATTGCACATGCCTCCCCCCCAAATCTTTGCCACCATTTCAATTAGTGACACATACAAAATTAAAATAGACATCCAATAACGGAACAGGGGAGCAAAATTAACACTGGGAATACTTTATCTAATAAACAGCATAAAGAACAAGACTGGATGTAGGAAAAACTTCAACCCCCTTAATGTCAGTTTTCTGAACTTTCTTCGAACAGCAAAGAACGAACGCTGGGGGCAGTGTGTGGTGGAGGAAGGTGGCACAATGTGAGCTCCTGGACTGGCTGCTTTTTTTTTTTAACACCTTACCTACCTCCATATATGTGTGTAAATAAAATTGCAATACAAACTCAGAAAATTCTTTTATGAAGAACTTAAAAACCAAACCAACCAACCAACCAAAACCCCAAAGCAACTAATGACTTCATTTTGAGGAGCATGGATTAGCTGTTTCACTAGAAAAGCAAATCCTCAAATGCATCTCTATGTAAAAGAGAAGCTGTCAGGGAAGACAAATCAAGGAATAGCATGCTGTTTACTCCAATACTGGTGGATATTAGCACAAATGCACTTTCTTGTCTGAGCCAGAACCAGTATCCAGGACTACACAGGATGGCAAATACGTAAAACTGCCATGGTGAGCAGCATAAAGTACATCAGACCTCTCTTTTTTTTTTTTTTTTTTTAAATACATGAAAGTTGCTAGAAAAGTTATTCTTCCCCTCCTCATCAGTGTTTCTTTTTTTCTATCATCACAGAGAGCATTTTCATCTTTCTGCTCCTGGAGCTGAAGCAAAATATCTTTCAAGAACCCAGGAGCCATGACACACAAAGTTCTGACTCCATCATGGGGAGCTGGCAGCTTGTTTCCCACACTCACATGGGACCATCACTGATAAACAACTGTTTGGGGCACATCATAATCAACTTTTGCTTCAACCCACAGTAAAGTGACACACCCTGCAAGCAATTGCCATGAAAGTTACTGATACAGCAGAATTTAGCTGTGATATATGAGTTAAGTCTGCAGCATCAGGTAAGAGGAGAAAAACTGATTGCTGAAGAAACGCTTCTCAGGCCACTGTAGCAGCCTGTAATGAGAAAATATTGCCAAGTGAGTTCTGGAAAGCTTACAGGATACACTGCTTTTATATTTTAACAGGCTCTTCCACATCCTCCTACTTAAGTACACAGTACTACTTTAAACACCAAACACTAGTATAACTTCTGATTGTTCTCATGTGTCTGCACAAAATGACAGGATGCTATACACTCACTGACACTGCTGCCTTTTGACAGCAGAACTCCCAACTGAAACCATTTTGGCTTCTTGGTGAAAAAAAATTAAAAATATATACAAACAATATATACATGCAATAAATACATAGACACTATAAAAATAGTGGGGAACAGATTTAAGAAGGGGAACCCCCAGTGAGTGAGGGGAGTGGAATGTGAGAGGAACCCCTCTGCAGGTACCAAGGTGAGGGAAGGAGGGGATGCCCCTGCAGCCCGTGGTGAGGCGGCAGGCTGTCCCCCCCCAGCCCACGGAGGGGAGCGGGGAGCGGATGCTCCCCAAGATGGCCGGGACTCTGTGGAAAAGCCCGCGCTGGAGCTGTCTGTGCCTGAAGGACTGCAGCCCGGGGAAGGGCCCATGTTGCAGAAGTTGAAGGACTGTCTCCTGTGGGAGGGACCCCAGGCCGGAGCAGGGACGAGCGAGGAGGAGTCCTCCTCCCCA
>JAOBAS010000045.1:21513564-21528671 GCA_025311575.1 Elanoides forficatus
CCCGGCTGTCCCGGAGATGGCTGAACTCCTGCCTGCCCGTGGGGAGTGGGGAACGAATTCCTTGGTTTGCTTTGCTTGCGCGTGTGGCTTCTGCTTTACCTGTTAACCTGTCTATATCTCAGCGCAGGAGTTTTCTCACTTTTACTCTTCCGATTCTCTCCCCCATCCCGCTGTGAGGAGAGTGAATGAGTGTCTGTGTGGTGCTTAGTTGCCAGCTGGGGTTAAGCCACATCAAATGGAAATAAAATACTTTTTTTTTTTTTTTTTAATTTAAAATATCTTCATTAACAGTATTCATAACAAGGTTTGTTCCAAAATATGGGAAAGAAGACTGGTTTTGTTTAAAACAACTCAGAAAAGCTCTCTTTCTGTGACGAGATCAATTTCTCTGCCCTGTAGGCTCTGAGGAGACTCTAATGCACGTATTCCACCTCAGTTATGGTTCCCTTCTAGGTCCATGAAAGAGAGAGGGAAATACATGCTGCCTTTTTGTATACAAGATGCCTGCAAGTTCTACTGCTTTATATCCCTTTTATATTCCTACATGCCTGTTGCATCTCTAATGGAGGTTTTGCCAATATAAACTTCAGAAAAATGTTATTACCATCTTATCCACAATAGTTAAATGATATTAAAAACTGCATAGTGAAACCTTTGGAGAGCGAGGAGGATTCAATTCAGGACCTGTGTGTATGGGCTCATTCTGAGGAAAAAATAATCATCTATTCAAAGCACAGTATTTTGTGCTTGCAATTACAGGACACAAGAGTGATTGTAAATGGATTTTGATGCACCTATTTTCACCACAATTTCAGTAGCCTGGGGAAACTGGATGTTAATCATGGCTCACAATGTTATTTGGTATTTGTACCTTTTTGCTCGAAACGAGGCAACAAAACGTTTTTGCATGTATGTACACATGGACATGCACAAAATAACACGAAACATTTAAATACACTATCTTTTGTATAAACACATCTTAATACTATACCTTTTTCTTCCCTTTTGCAAAGCCAAAGGATGCACTACCAACATTTTTAGTTTTTACATTGTCATTGTGTTGGAAAACTGAACAAAGTATTTCTTAAGTTTGTGTTTAGCTCTATTCAGATAGAATCTGAAATTCAGTTGAAAGTACAGATCAGTATTACTTTTCCCTTTAATATTTATAATTACGTTCTTGTTTTGTTTATTTATAATATTTAAGTTTCTCTAGATACATTTGTGTTTACAGTAAATTTCTTCAATAAAGGGAACATCAGCTATCACAAGGTTTATGAAAAACAAAAAAAATTCTATTCCTGTATTTGTTCCACATTTTAAGTTAATAGATCTCATCCTTTCACTGCTCTTTAACATTACTGGTGGAAAAACACACACACACAACAAAACCTCAGCTTTGCTCTCTCTTAATTTCTCACAGGATTTCTTGACTTTTATTGTATTAAACATTGAACTAAACCTAACGAATAAATGGAATTGAAGAAAAAAAATCTTATGTACCTTACAGGAAGACAGGGAAAAATAAAAGCTATTATTGTCAAAACTGATTTAGCACTGTAACTCACACCAGTATTTACTTCAATTCTCTAAGTTTCTTTAAAACTTCCATAACAGTAATTGCACTGCTTAGTATTTGGTTTTTTCTTTAAATTATTTGAAAAACAACATAGGTTGCTTTCTGAATGATATATGTATATGAAATAAAAATGTTTTAAAAGACATTGTTCTTACTCAAATACTCTGTTAATATTATTAGTGTAGAGTAAAAATATTTATTGTATGGTTGGTAATTATAAACTCTTGTCTCCCACAAAGAGAAGCCCTTAAAAATAGTTTTTAAAATGTCTTCTACAGTTTTTGCATCATCAAACATGTAAAGTTCTTTGTATCACTACTGAACCTTTTTTTTTCCATTTCTGTTGGAGAAGCTGATGAAATATATGTTGAAATTAAGTTTGCCAAGTCAAGAATTCAAAAGTCAAGGAATTCACAGTATGTGCGCAAAAGCCTGCGTTCCTCCTATGATTTACAGAATTAGAGTATAACCACCAGACATCTGATCCTGTAATGTAACTGTTTGCAGACTCAGAGAACCATCATGCCTCTTAGGGGATATTCTCCAAAATTTACTGAGCGTAAACCCCTAGATATGAAGCCTTCAGTGATATGCTTTCCAGAACACATCTTCAAACTTTTCCTATTCTTTGCCCTCCTTTTCTCTCATTGTTACTATCCAGTTTGTAAAAAGTGAAGCTTTTGCAATGACACTTCATGCATAATGCATACACATCTTATCCTGCTGCCCTCTTTACTTTTTGAACCTGCTGGCTAAGTTCAACCAAACTTAACAAAGGAATTGAATTCTTAAAGCTTCACAAAAAGAAGTGGATCGATAGAGAAGAGCAACCTTATACTGGTTGTCACTGAAGATGTGCTCTGACCTCATGCCTTTCGTACACACCAGCAACTCCACAGGAGACAGTACCTGTATAAATGCTCAGGCTACTCGAGACCCATAGAGCTTACACCTTCTTGGATGCTGGAGTTAACTGATTTAAAGACACTAATCTATAAGGAAATTCTGCTAATTCTGGTGTTCAAATCCTTTTGCTTTCCTGTCATTACCCTTCCCTACATTACTGTAGAAGTCTCTGTGTCCCTTAGCAAGTGCCTCTGATACAGTACCAGGTAAGCAATGGATTATTTTGTTGCTCTTTTTAAATTAAAGGCCCGGTGAGACCTTTAAATTAATTCATATACATTTGATAATGTCATTGTTTTAAAAACTGGGCAAATTATGATTTGTAACATATTGAAAGTTTCATGAATTGCAGATTCCCAAGTGTTCTGTCTTTAGGTCTAATTACTAGAGATTATTATATTTAGGACCCTCTGCAATCACAGAGGCTGGTGGTACAGATTTCTCTCTAATGAAAAAAGTTATATGGCTCAGAAATCATAACTTAGGCTATGAGCTGTCAGAGCAGAGCAAAAAAAGTCAGAGTAAACAATCTTTGGGTTAGAACTTGATTTGGGAAACAAGACAAACAGAGAACTTTTTCTGTGTTTGCACACAGGACCTAGACACCCCAGATCAACTGGGTCCCCCATATGTAGGCACTGCAGAAACACTTAACGAATTGGCTGGTATCCTAGAACTGTACATCCTCCAGTGACGGGGAAAGAAGGGAAAGAAGAGCAGAAACAGGTGGCCTGAAGTCATATGGCAAGTCAGTAACTGAGCTGAGAAGTTAATATAAAGCTCCTGGTTCTCTCGCATCTTCCCTTTTCCATGCACCATGTTGACTTTATTCCCTAGTAAAATATTGAGTGCATAGCTGAATAGCTGGTATGCTACATCCCTTATATGTGTACAAAAATTTAGGGACTCATTTGTGCAAAAAACTTGGTGCCTTGTTCGGTTGTTACCACCAGGCCTTGACATACTGATGTCCTTAGGACCACTGTAGCAAGCAGGGTGCTCAAGCAGCAAGGTACAAGCTCCGACATGAAAGAAATAGAGGTGTTCTGTAATTGTGATAATGAATGCGAGTTGGTCATGCTGGTTGAGTTTACTAATTGTTGGAAGAAGAGAACAGAGACCACCACACTGTCCCTGGCTACCCACAGTGCTGCTTGAGAGTTATTACAGGCAGGGCCTGGTAAATAATTGACTTTTCCAATTAGGTGCTTGCAAGATCAATGAAGAAAGTGACAGCTTAGATGCTCACAAAAACTCCACTGTGACACTAGTGACCAGTAAATCAGGGACCAAACACCATGCAGAGCTACAAGTTTCCTCCCTCCCCTGCCTGAAGGCATGTAACCCCATAGTCCTACCTTCCCTAACCACCAGGCTACTGGTGATTAATTTCTCACTTAATACTGTTCTGCTTTAACATATGAAACATTTTGTTGGAGAAGAGACCAGGACTCCATCATCATCACTGTCAAGGCAGAACAACTCCAGCAGGAAAATGTAAGCAAACCTCATCTAACGCTAGTCTACAGCTCCACTCAGAGCTTAGAAACAGATTGGATTCAAGATGTGTTTTCTTCTAATAGTTCTGTGAAATCTAACCCTAACCAGAAAATATTTCATAAACATGACCCAAATAAATTTTCATGTGGACAGGGCCTTGTGCTCTAAGATGTCAGTCCCTACTTCTGCAAAGCCTGTTCAACTTGGTTTTAGAACAGAGATTGTAGACCAAGAACTGCCAAAAACTCTGGCTAAAAAAAATTTAAAACTTGCATCTTGCTCTAGCGGTAAAATAGTTGTTGGAGACATATAAGGATATTAAACTGAATCAGCCATAAATTGGTCTGCCTGAACCAACCAGCCCTAACTTGGTAATCCTCACGGAGTGTTAAACTCTTGCCTTCAAAGGTTTTCAAAATACATAATTCCTTCCCCCGTTATTAAAATTAATGCAGCTTTAACATGATTAGTGACTCCTAAAGTAGATTCAGGCTGCTGAACCGCTGTGGTAATTTCATAGAGAGCTATACCTCAGCTTCTGCCTAAGAACAGCAGCAGCAGTAGAGAAGGAGAAAAGGAAGATCAATGCATCTGGGACCTTCAAGACTCAGGAAGCCTTTCCACAGTCCTAGCTAGCCAAGCAAGTAACTACAATAACAAGGAGCCAGTTTGTCAAAGGACCTCAGCCTACTGGGCACAGAACTGCTCTGAAAAATGTGGCAGTTAGTATCACAGTGGGAACAAATGCCCAGGACTTCTGAAAACTTAGCCCTTAGCATGCCATAAAAACACTGCCCCGTCCTTTTACTTGGTTCCTAACCACAGTTCAGCCCCCATCACTATTTTCTCCAAAATAGCTATCAGCTGAGAAAGCAATCTAGGTGTTGACATTAAAATGAGCTTTGTTTCCCTAGCTGTTTGATTTCTGAAACTTAGGCAATTACAATTCTTTTTTCCTCATGTCATCTTTTGCCTTCCTCTTATTACAAGCCTCCACTTAAATTTCTTTTTCCTGACAGATTCAAGAACAGGTGTTTATTTGCACATTTACAATGTTCATGGACTATTGGGATGAATTCTAAAACTTTTATTAAAGAAGTCAGTTTTTGTTTTACACCAGTAACTTCTACATAAAGATCATTCAAAGAACTGGGATCCTAAGATAAAGCTGTCATACCTGATACTCTGTTGGAGTATTATTTTCCTCCTGTACCTGTTGGACATCAATCACTTGCAGGTGTGGGTTTGGTTTTTTTTTAATGAGGGAGACTAACAATTGATATGAGTTGTAGCCACAATAGTAGATGCCCTTGCCACTACTCCATCAAACACTGGCTGGGGCCTTCGGAGAGATCCTTACACAGCAGCTTGCAACCACCCTAAGCAGTCACATTTCTTTTTGTAAATTAAATTTCTTTTAAAAGTCTTATTTTATCCTGAGGCTGAATTTGTATTCCAGTAGATTCTGATCTACAGAGACATCTACTTCCCACTGAAGTTGATCAGAGCTGCAGGTGACTGGTGCCTCTATAGCTCAGACCCCTAGGCTGGATTTCTCCCAGAGTACAAATATGTTATTAATACGAGCTAGTTATCTTTCGCTAAAATCCTAGTGAAAAACACTTTTGTGCCTTTCACAGAAGTGAGATGGTTGTTTATGGCACAGACTCCCAACTCTCCTTCTCAAAGGTTTTTGCCTGGAGTTTATTTTAAAACACATTTTTTTTCTAGTGAAGCGTTACATAAGGAGTAAACATGTAAGAACAGGCTCTCAACTTTACTGCTTTTTCAGTTAAGCAAAATCAAAGGAGATAAAGGGAAAAAACCATCCCACCTTCCTTCCTTCCTTCTCCAATTCTTCTTCTCTGTTGGGATTAATTTTTCTTTAGAAAAATAAAGATTATAACAGCTTTTGGAAAAAGAAAATATCAAGCACACCTGAGGTTTTAAACAAACACTTTGTGCTGTTAAACAAGTCCATGATGAATTTTAGAGGGAAGAAAAATCCCTGAAGCAGTGGCAAAAATCCAGCAGTAGTTCATGGGGTCTGTATCTAGGCTCTTGGTTTGGTACTAATGGGATTTCTTTGATAGGTTGACTCAGGATTTTGATAGAAGCAAGATTTAATGAGAATATGTTCACGTCTTCCTTTGCTGCCTTAGTTCATATGTTTGGTTTCCAGGTTTGGTGTTATACATTGCTTTTTAGAGTCTGCATTGCACAGACCACAACTGTAATTTAATTTCTGTGCTCTTTTGTGCTGCAGTGCTCAGATTACACAAGAAAAAGCTACTCTCTTTTGATGTGTACCTGACAGAGATTAATTTGCTGGGAAGTTGGGTTCAAATTAAAGAATAACATTTTGCCCTTATTCTTAGCAACTCAAGATTGCCAAACACACCACAGGATAAAGGAAGCTGTGTAGATAGACATGTTACTCTTTTTACGTGCCAGTTGGCAGCTGGACAATCAAGGGCTCTTGAATTATTAGAAATGTTTTATTATTTGGCTGTTGAGTTATGACAAATGGGTCCCACAATTCTTCTTCATCTTAAACAGAGGTTTCAGTAGCTGATTCAGGAAGAAACGTGCTTTAGATGATCCACTAAGTTCTTGTCTAGAGGAGAGAAATTTAGTGTTGTGCTGGTGTGAGGAGCTCTCAGTCCCCAGGGTCAATTGAAACAATTGCTGAAAAGGTCTGTCAAAGCCAAACAATTATATCAAGGCTGTAGGAGCTTGATGACAAGCCTCAGGTCAAATCTCTCAGCACAGATATATGCAATATTTTGTCAGCTGCATTGGTGCTGCCTCAGGGAGCCAAAGAAGTAGTAATACAGCCAAAGCTGGAATGCTTTGTCCAACTAGCTGGAGCATCACAACTTGGATTTTTCATACTCAGAATAGAACTAGCATAAAAAAATAATGAATTATTTTAGCTCTAGTAATCAAAGAAAAATTTGGAAAATAGACCTGAAAATGTCATCCCAGAATTGCATACTTTAAACACTAAAACAAAACAAAACCCCACAAACCCCCAAACAAAAAATCCTCCTCCTTCCTCCAATCTTTTCCCTCCCTCACACAATAAAACCTCACTGGAATGAAAAATAAAAGATGTCTCAACTCTGCCTGCAGAATTGCTCTGGCAATGCAGCAAGTGGCCTGCCTGGGAGAAAGGGAGAGAAGTGAGAAGGCGGCAGAGGGCCAAGCGGGCAGGTTTTGCAGGGAGGGTTGGGCTGGAACTTCAGCATCATCACATTGTGTTTGCAAGGGCCTTTGATTTTTGACAGGTATATAAATTCAAAGAAAAGTATGGTTAGAAAGTTCGCTAAACTAGCCCAATCTTCTGGTTTACTGTGTCTATTTACAGTTTTGTTTGAGATCATCACACCATGAAAAGTAGAATATGAAAGGATGTGTTCAGGAGGGAGAATACATCTGAGAGATTTCTGCAGTGTTTCTGGATCACTGACTTATTATAAGTAAAGTGATTTCCTATTCTTTTTAAGAAGTAGAAAGTTGGATTGTGATCAAATTAAATAATTCATATTAAATTGTATTTGATGGTGAAAGGCTGAATGACACCCCAGAAGACCTAATTTTTATTCTCAAAAGCCACAGTTACTTCAGTAAAACTCTCAGTGCTGCATCTTCATATTGTCCAGCCCCACATCTATGATTTATAGACCTCAACATCTCTCTGCAAATCAAGGATTATTTACATAAGTGTGGAGAAAGAAATACATGCATCAAAGATCACTCAATGGGACTGACTCACTAGCAGCTTGTAAGGGCGGTAAAGCATAAACATGAAGATTTCCTGCATCCTATTCAGTTGCCCCAACCCCTGAGTAACAGTTATTCTACTGCCACCCAAATACCTCCTGATGAAAATCCCAGTGAAGCAGCTATACTTCCACGGCTGCATTCAGTCTCACTCACTCAATCAGGACTGTTTGACAGAAATGTCTCATTAAAAAGTCTCCTTCCAGCAGAGTGCAGAACTCTATTGTAAGGCTTTCATTTGTGGGAGAAAAGAATCGCTTCTGTTTCTTGCTTTCACTTCTAGCTCAAGATAGATCTATTAGACCTTTTGTCCTCCACTGTTCTTCGAGTGTCTGGGGTTAGTTACAATATTGGTTTTATTCAGCTGCTTCAACAGATTTACTCCTGTGTGCATGTAAAGTAAGAATAGAATTAATCTTCCCATCTTCCCCTTTTATGCCATACGCCCTTCTCCTCCACAGTATCCAAAATGTAGGTACAACCCGAGAGTGTATATATGTGTCAGTGCATGTATGTTCCTGGTACTGACCATAACAGGATGACCCAACATATTCTATTCCTTGATACCTCTCACTGGAGAATAAAGTATTTTAGTTTTGCAAAGGAAATAGAAACCTAGACATCTCTTTGACATCTCAGGAGCTCTTGGAGGAAACAAGGCCGTAACAGAGACGCTAAATGAATTTTTTGTATCTGTTCACTGTGGGACAACCTTTCTTTACAGGGGTGCATCAAAGGTTGTATCTCAAACTGAGGGTTTCAGAACAAAGTTGATAAAAAGTACAGCAACCATTTCTCAGGATTCAGCCAAGAGTTCTAGCCTAATGAACTATACCAGCAATGTGCAATTTCTCACATCGGCCTTGGTATTGGAAGAACGTAACGGGAACTTCTTTAAGGGTTTAATGGGGTTCCAGAGATAGCACTTACCACAAAAGCCTGACATAATGTGAAAATCTGTAGAAGAAAAACTGACTTATGTACTGGCTAAAAAAACACTGAAGAATAAAAATAGTAAGCGTATAAGCAAAGTCATATACTACGGGAGAGTCAAGCAGGATATTCATGCCTCACAAATCTGTTGGCATTCTTTGAGGAAACCAAGAAAGGTGTAGATGAACGTGATCCAGCTGATAACACATTAATCTGGAAAGGAAAAAGCTGTTAAAAGTCTTTCCCAAAAGACTTTAACTAGGATGGGTAAAAGGGAAGACATTCTCATGAAATAATAACAGACTGAAGCATAGGAAAAAAGGGCAGGAATAAAGCATTAGTTTTCACAATGGAAGGAAATAGGCATCTGTGCTGGGGCCTCTTCAATCTACTGTATTCATAAATGACCTAGAAAAGGGATTGGAGAGGAAGAAAGTAGTCTGAGAGTCAAAAGCTGACTGAGAGCCCTTGCAGGGGATTGTCTTATACCAAAAAAAAAATTCATCAATAAAGTGGCAGATGAAATTCCGCATCATTAAAGCAAAATAAAGCATGAGGTTTAAAAAAATAATTCCAGGTAGTCCATAATGATGAACTGTAAAGTAACTACTACCGCTCAGGAAAGAGATTTTGGAGTTATAATAGATAGGTCTAAGAAAATATCAGCTTGATGCTGATCAAAAAGGGACTAGGTTGTTAGGCATTATTTTGAAAAGCATGGTGAACTGCCATACATGCAGTTTTGATACCCGTCATCTCCTAATGAATACAGTTGGCTGAGGAAAGGAATAGAAAAATGTGACAAGCACAAGCAAAGAACTCAACCAACAAGGAAAGACTGCATATACTAAGACTCCTCAACCTATAAAAGAGACGACTCTATGAAAACATGATAGTCAGGAGTGACATGAAGAAGCTGAATAGAGAATGATGATTCACCCTTTTTCATAATATCAGAATTAGAAGAAAGCAAATGAAGACATATTTTGACTATACCTTCCACACTGAACTGCGAAATTGATTGCCAAAAGTTCTTGTGGGCGGAAATGGGTTCAGGAAACAAACTCACTTAGATACAGATATACAACTATACAGTGTGCTAGCTCTCCTCTCCCCTTGTCATTTACTACTGTCGCCTTTCAGATGGAAAGTACCCAGCTCTGGAGTTTTTATCTAGCACACAACAACTGTTTTTGTGTCCTTTACTGCACTAGCAAGAAGTGGTGTATCCTCCATCTCCTCTTGGAGGCCAGTGAAGTGCTATTTCAGGAATTACTCTGCATGTTCTGAACTTCTTTCCCAACAGTGCCTAGTTCCTCTGAAGTCAATCTTACATTCAGAGCTGTGGGAGGCTTCCAGTTTCAATGCAACTTCTGGCACAATGCAGTACTTCACCTTGAATTTTCTACAAGATACTGTCTTGTCATATTTTGCATGTTTTATGATTTTAGGATTGTCTCAGAAATGCTTACAGTGTTGGGCCACATAGTAATGTTTATTATTGCAATTTTCCTAGCCATTTCTGAAAATTAGTTTAGTGCTTGTGACCATCTTTGGCCTATCTAAATTTGCAGAGAGATTATGATAGATTGCCAAAAAGAAGAATGATATGCCTTTTAGGACCGTTTTTCCTAAATATAGGAAACAAAAAGAGAACAAGGTGGAATAGAGCAAAAGAATACAGATAAAACATGAAAGAATTGGAAGACTTTGACTGTACAGAATCATTATGTATTAAAATTCCATACCTAAATGCAGTCAATATATATTAAATGTGTTACATAAGGTATAACTGACCACCCAACCAGGATGGTAGTAAAGACTGCATAATGCTGAAAACTATTACATATACTGTAAGTACAGAGAATTAAATAATAGAAGAACTCATTTATCCCTAGTGGTAAGCATTCAAATACATTTCACAAGAAGAAGTGATGCAGAGACTAAATTTTTAGACATTATAATGAATTTGCATATTATGTTAGACTATTTCTTGGAACAATAAGAATTTACAAAAGGAGAGTTTAATCCCAAGAAACACAGAACCTGATAAATGTGTATCTGACAATGATCCATTCTGTCACAGTAGTTAAAAAGCCAAAACATCCACTACATAACATTTAGGTTCAAAAAAGGGAATTACGCTAACAGCTATGAAAAAGGACTGAAAGAAGCACTGGAAAGGGTAAAATGCTTTCAGATATCAGGAATACTGTTTAGACACACCTTGTTGGTGGCCCAGACTAAACCAAGATTGCCTACCAAGAAGAAATTACTAGAACAACAATGAAAAGATGGCAAAGTTTTAATAGCAAAGTAGAGGAGGTTAACAGAATTAGTAGACTACTTCAAAGTTTGAAATTGTGTTCAAATGAAGGAAATATGAAACTGGTGGTATAAACGTAGAACTTCCATAAAATATATTTTATACAATACAGAATGTATTAGAGCAGTATATTAACACAATGTATTTATATTATACACATACACAGAGATGTTATAAAAATACAAAACCAGCAAGTTAAATGTAAACCCAGAACATGACAGACCCAAAAAAGGATTTTTGAGGAACATTTGGTAAAACAATTCAGATCTGTTAAGAACTTTTTCCAAAACATTAGAAATGAGAAAACTAGTAAAATGCCAAATAGAAAATGAGATACAATAGGAGTAGTCAGGGGGCATAAGACTACAGGGGAAAAAAAATTAAAGTAATCTTATTTTATTGCCATGAAACAGACAACCTTAGGTAGATTTCTGTGCCA
Source organism: Elanoides forficatus (assembly GCA_025311575.1). Classification (NCBI taxonomy): domain Eukaryota; kingdom Metazoa; phylum Chordata; class Aves; order Accipitriformes; family Accipitridae; genus Elanoides; species Elanoides forficatus. The sequence continues at coordinate 21,525,034 of JAOBAS010000045.1, forward strand.
GAGTCCTTCTCTAAAGGATGTTAGGTTCATGAAACTATGGCCAAACCTGAAATATCAGCAAAAGAGCCTTTACAACAAATAAATAAAATTCTTAATAAACCATCAGAACAGAGTTCTAAGATTTGTAATGGAATTCTGGGAATTCTAAAGGAATTTAAATATGAAATTGCTAATAGTTAAGTATTGTGTGCATTATACTACTTATATTTGCCTTGCTGTCAGAGAAATAGAAGATATTTTTATAATGCCAGTTACATATTTTTTAAAAGGCATTCGAAAGTACTTATGGATCAGCAGTTTTGATTTGTCTGTCATGCAAATTATGTGAGACCATAATACATACGTGAATGTATAAACAGACGGCAAATGTGTTCTAATGAGGAATAAATCATGCCTCGCAAATTTCTTAAAATTCTCCAAAAAAAAGTCCATGGCAATATGGTAAAGAATGATCAAACCAGTGAAGTGGACTAAATTGCAGTTTTCCATAAAACTTTAGACAAAATCCTTCAGCAAAAGGTGCTAAAAAATTAAATTATTGTTGTACAGGAGAAAGATCTGCTCGTGTACAGAAAACTATCTAAAAGGCAGGAAACAACAGGGACAGACAGGAGTGGCAGCATTCCCAGGGTCTGCTCTTCTTTTTTTACCATAATAAGAGAGGTCTGGAGAAGTGGTGAAAAAAGGAGTGACAAAGTTTCATATAACGTGACAGTCAACATTAAAACAAAGGGTAAACAGCTGACGGACTCAACATCCTGTATATCATCACTTAGGAAAGACTCCTGAGGCACTGTTGGTAGATACTCGAAATCTACTGTACAAAACTCATGGGCAGTCAAAAATAAAAAAAGAAATATGAGGAACTATTAGGAAGAAACAGAAAACTAATAGGAGACCATCATTATGACACTGCATAAATCCATATCCCAAATATTATGTATGGTACCAAAGGTACCTATGAAGGTAAACAGAAGAGCAAAATTATATAGAGAGGTATCAAATTATTTATATTTCAGAGAAAATAAATAGCAAAGAGCACAACAGTTTAACAAAGAAATTACTTTTGGGCACAGGGAGCAAGGTGAAACAGAAATCTGTTGGATAACTATGAAACTATATGAGGAAGGAGTTAAAGGAACAATTTTTCAGCATTTGTCATGTTGTAGGAAATAGGGATACCCAATGGCAAGCAAACAAGTTTGAGGCAAACCAAATCCACTGATTTTTAATATAATAAATACTTAAATGGTGGAATTCGTTTTGACAGAATATTGTCTTTAAAGAACAGTCAAAAAATTATGAAAGTAATGTCAGACTATGCAATTGGATGGTCCAAATGCAACCTCTCTTTCAGGATGTCTCTAAACTGCACACTGCCAAGAGCAAGAGTCAACAGCATGAAAACTTTATTTCATTTTTGGCCTGTTTTTACATTTTTTCCTAGCCATCTGCTATAGGCTACTGTAAAAGAGAGAAAAACAAGACTAGATATGGACCTCTAGCAGTTTTCTTATGCCTTGTGTTTTCTGGGATTACACGTAGCCTCTCATTTGCTATACGTGTTTATTTTTTAATTTTATTTGTTAGCTTATTTTCTGCAATTTTCACAGATTCACTGCAATGGCCTTCCAGTTTAATTTTAACAAAACCCAACAACTAGCCTCTACTTGATATTATTTCCTTCTCACAACTTCATACTTTTGGATTTTACTCAGGTTTTTATTACAGAATGATAGCTCTAGACCATCGTTCTCTGAAAGGACACCAGCAACTTGAATTAAATAGTTTTAATTCCCTCTAACTATTCCCTATTGTCCAACACATTTTCTGAGATCCTAGAAAATACCATTTCTTTCCTTATTGATTTTTTCTTTACTATAAAACAAAGCATTGATTTTCTTCCTTCTGTCTTGTGTTTCTAATGGTACTTAAATTAACATGGTTCATTTGTATGCCACCTTACCAGGACTAATGCATCCTTCTTGTCAGACCAGCATCACCAATAATGGAATGTAGGACCCTCCACTTAATCAGCAACCTGACAAATGGTGCACCAGCTGACAAGAGCAATGGTTGCATTCAGTTTTCCTTTATGCCCTTGGGCAAGTCTCTTAATCTACCCTACTCTTCAATTGTATGTGCAAAGAATAGGGAAACTATTTATCTATCTCGTACATGTTTGAGGATAATAAAGACCCGTTAGTGAATGTTACATGTGCTCACATATCTCTTGCAGAGGCACACCACATGATCCCATTACTTGGCTTCAAAAGAATGAAAGTATCACAGTTTCACTGGCTCAACCGCTCTTGTTGCTGCAGTAATCAATACATTGTTGAAGCTATTGTCCTGGTTTTGGCTGGGATAGAGTTAATTTTCTTTCTAGTAGCTGGTATAGTGCTATGTTTTGGATTCACTATGAGAAGAATGTTGATAACACACTGATGTTTTCAGTTGTTGCCAAGTAGCGTTTATACCAAGTCAAGGAGTTTTCAGCTCCTCGTGCCCAGCCAGCAAGAAGGCTGGAGGGGCACAAGGAGTTGGCACAGACACAGCCAGGGCAGCTGACCCCAACTGGCCAACGGGGTATTCCATACCATGGGACATCATGTCCTAGTATATAAACTGGGAAGAGTTGGCCTGGGAGGGCAGACCACTGCTCAGGAACTAACTGGGCATGGTTGGTAAGTGGTGAGCAACTGCATTGTGCATCACTTGTTTTGTATGTTCCAATTCTTTTATTATTATTATTGTCATTTTATTATTGTTATTATTATCATTATTATTTTCTTCCTTTCTGTTCTATTAAACTGTTCTTATCTCGATCCAAGAGTTTTACTTTTTTTTCCCCGATTCTCTCCTCCATCCCACTAGGTGTGGGGGGAAGTGAGTGAGTGGCTGCGTGGTGCTTTGTTACTGGCTGGGGTTAAATCACGACAAGCTGTAATATTCATCTGCTCTTACTGTAAGGTCTTCTACTTTACAAGTGCTATTCAGCATCACTGAATAAAATTTGTTTTTACAGAATAGGCAGGATTCTTAAACTCTTCAAAAGAATTTGCTACGACTTATTTTGCTTCCTATGAGTTTCTTTCAGCTTCCTTGTGCCATAATAGCTGCTAAACAGACCGACATTACCATTATGCCTTGCAGAATTATTAGATATATTCATGTTCTGCCTGTTTGCCTAACATTTATGTGACTCCCTGTTGTGGTTTAACCCCAGCCAGCAACTAAGCACCACATAGACACTCATTCACTCTCCCCACAGCGGGATGGGGGAGAGAATCAGAAGAGTAAAAGTGAGAAAACTCCTGCGCTGAAATATAGACAGGTTAACAGGTAAAGCAGAATCCACACACGCAAGCAAAGCAAACCAAGGAATTCGTTCCCCACTCCTCACAGGCAGGCAGGAGTTCAGCCATCTCCGGGACAGCCGGGCTCTGTCACGCCTGACGGTGACTTGGGAAGACAAACACCATCACCCCGAACTTCCCCCCCTTCCTCCTTCTTCCCTCAGCTTTTATTTGCTGAGCGTGACGTCCCATGGTCTGGGATACCCCTTGGGTCAGCGGGGGTCAGCTGGCCCGGCCGTGTCCCCTCCCGACTCCTTGTGCCCCCCCCGCCTGCTCGCT
>JAOBAS010000045.1:21532864-21562888 GCA_025311575.1 Elanoides forficatus
TACTCAGACACCCTGCCAGGTACGTTCAGTGAGCGGGTAGGACTGGGGAGTCAGATGTGAGCATGATATTTTAATGACAAAGGATTTTACAATATAGTACTTCCCATTTCTGATAGCCTTAGAAATTCCTGGGGAAATGCTTATTTCCTTGATATTTGTGATACAAGTCCTCAGTCAGGGAGTTCAGAAGAAAAGCAGAAATGAAATAATTACTGAAGTTAGCCTAAGTAGACAAGAATTTTATTCTCTTATTATTTGCAAACTTTCACCCTCTTAATACAGCATGCAACAGCAGGGCTAGTGATATTTAGTGGATGGCCTGATCCGTAGCTATGGAAGCAAAAAACAGAGCTCCCGTTCACTTTTGCAGTGTACAGAGGTGCTAAATAATACTTTTCTTTGCTAAAATTGCTAAAATTTCCAGTAGAGTTTCAATTGTTTATCTATACTTGCTGCATTCTCAAGTCTGAAAATATCACAGTTTCAGCCACTGGTGGGCGAGAGGTGGAAGAGAAAGTATTTCCTTATGTTACAAAAATAAGTTGTGGTCTTTGAGCAGCATCACAGACAAATTGTGGCTTGAAGCCCAACCCTCATATAGGTGAACATTTGTTTTTCTGTTGAAGACTATTTCTTTGACTTGAGAATCAAGAGATTGTGAGAATTGCTTGCTAACAATGTACAACAGATCAACAACAGCCCCTTCCGCAGCACAATTTCAAAGCATATGGCTATGACTTGCAAAAAGATGATGACAGTGTTTAGTACCCAAATGTGAGTGCTGTCTTCCCATATGAAATCTCCAACTCTTTCAGCTTTCTTTGAAGGTATCCTTCCTGTGCTAGACACATATGTGCGAGTGACTTGCCTGTGTTTTGTGCTGCTCATCTCCTCATTACAGCTGACACAGCCCAAGATGAAGAGCTGGATTTTCTGAAGCCATATGTTCATTTCCTGAAAACTCAGTGAAATGGGAGGACTCGGGGAGTGTGTGTGTGAACCAAAACAATGCTGTTCTCCTCCCCATGCCCAAACTAAACTACAAACAGCCCAGCACTTCAGGCCATATGCAGCATATGAGTTGGCACCAGAGTCTTGCTTGGCAAGATTTCTATGGATGCTACTTAAAATAAAACTGAAAAAAACCCACAGCCTCAGCAGGCAAAGTCTTACACACAGCCTGGCTGCACAATCTGCCATAAAGGAATATATACCCTGAAGAAATTCCTATACATGTACTCACTTTCAGCAGTTTGCAGTTCATCTTCCCCTCTGAAATAGTAATTAACCCTCGTTAATCTTGTTATTGTGTAATCTCATTCTCTACAGAAAAGTTAATCTAAATTTACATTAAAAAACCCCAAATTTGCCACACAAAACCTGCAGAAAGAGGGCAAAGGAGGCCTTGCTTTGTGGGAAACATTGTCTTCCTGATGTCTAGCCAAAGGTTTGTTAAACTGAAGCACTGACAACTTATTTTCCCTGTCAGCAGGGCTCTGAAGTCACTGAGGGAGAAGCTGTTTTTTCCCTCTTTTCGCTCTGCTGGGCAGAGGGCAGACAGGAAGGACATCGCCATGGTGGAGTTCACACAGGAACTCATAGAGCTTCTCCCAGTGCTTCCCTCACTGGGACTGCTCCATGGAGTATTTCACACAGGTTCTGGTAGAGAGCACATCTCCCTCTTCCCATGCTGGCAGGGCAGCCTAGCTGCAATGTGTAGCAGAGGCACAAATCTCTCCTCTGCTACCATCATGGCCAGGTTATCAAATTCGCTCTACCAGGAATCCCAGTTTGCCATTGTATTTTTATTCTATCTGTGGCAGGCTACAAAACCAAGCAGGCTGACCGGCATCCTTGCAGTGGCCCCTGAAGAGCTGAAGGGTGCCAAGAACTTCCTCATGTGTCTTGGGGTCCGTGGCTAGAGGAGCAGAGAAAAACAATGCTTAGCTCGTGACTCCCAGCACAGTAAAGAGCATGCATAATGAAATCAGAAGACATCCTTTTCTGCACATGGGAAAATCCCTGTATTCAGTAAAAACAGAGCACCACAAGAAGCACTTTTTTGCCTTTTTTATACAAGGAAAGAAAAAAAAAGGTTTTGTTAACAAATTTACCTTTTCCTTTTCATAAATGTAAACTTGATCTAATCTGTGTGTTTTTTAGTCTAGAGAGAAGTCCTACCCTCTAAGAAATGCAGCTCATTTGCCCAGGGTAAATTAGCTATGGGATAATTTGCATTCTCCAAGTGCTGAAATGCTTTGGCCCCCATTTCCTCTTAACTGGAATATTCTCTCAGGTTTGGAAGACCAAATGCTGCATTTCGCTCTTGTGTTTGCTTTCAATTTTAATATGCTCATGCTATTTGAACTGAAAATCCTGTGTTGTTACACTTACATAAATATTATGCATACATTCATTAGATACACATACATCCCATTCTTAAGATTAATTGTTAAAGATCCTTTTATTTCTTCAGCCATACAGAATGTTTTCTCTAATGAGTGCATTTGTGTAAAAAAAGTTTTAAATAATACAAATTAATAAATATGTTCCAATTCCAAACCAATACGAGACTGTGAACATTATTTTATTCAATACTAGCCATGCTGTAGCACTATTTATGTATGTAGATTGGCATCTGTGTAATCTGTTTTAGAAAACATTGACTGTGATCATACCTATACCCAAGAATTACTACCAGAACAGTGAGAGATATGACATTTTAGGTGGTGAAAGTAAGCACACTGCAGTTACTTTTGTCCCCTGGTACAGTGTACTGAACCAAATCTCTCTCAGGACTTCCCAGTCATAATTTCTCCAAAACCCTAAAGTTTTTCAGAATTTCCTGGTGGCAGTAGACCTCCTTAGGTTCTTCAGCATGTGCTCTCAGACTTTGCTAAAACTGAGGAATAAAACATTTCTGTCTTGGCAGCTGTGAGCTCAGAGTACGCAGATGCTTCCCCACTGTGTTCAGCAGCGTTCCATGCATAAGACGTCACGTCTTATACTTTGAGCACAGGGTTCATTTAGCTGCCCCTGTCTTACATCTTCCCTTCCCTGCCACAGATTCTCACAGCTGCTCTTGTGGTCCCCAAGCAATAAAGAAGTTACAGCTCTGCATCCAAGGGAGGATGTTTCTCCTCATGGGGCTTCCTACCCAGGAAGCACAGCTAACTGATACTTTTAGCAATGGTTTCACATCAGGCATCCCACCCTGCAGCATGCCTCACTGCAAAGGTGTGTTCCATGGGGCTGGGGGCTTAGGAAGGCCTACACTGATCATTTAGCTGGTCCTGCCTGGTGACATCAGGACAGCATTTGCTGGATCAAGGGTTGCAAGCATTCATAAGATGGAGAGGAAAAGGACATTTATAGAGGTTTGGTACATAACTGTCCCTGGGGCGATCTGGGGTGAGGAACACAGAGCTATCAGTTAGATTTTTTTTTTTCTTCCTTTTGTGACTGCAATCTTATGAACAAATGGTTGATTCTGAGTAGCAATTGTGAAAGTTCATCATACCTTATATGTCATTACCTATGGCAGTAGTCAGGAGTCATTAGATAGTCTCTAATGACTAATGACAGAAGGAATACAAAGAGGAGAAAAATATAGGGTAATTCAAACACAATAAACTATTAATTTTCAAGGGCTGTGGTATTATAAAGACCTTTAAGTGAAGGAGAAGAATTAGGTCTAACTGATGACTCCAATATATCATACCTGATTTGTATTAGTAATCAGTTTAGAGTCTGAGGAGCTCTATATATACACACCCAAAGAGAAACACAACACTATGGACCAAAACAAAGAGGTGAGGAGCTGCTGCAGGATGCACTGGCATAAGGCTGACCAGACTGGGTAACTCTGATCTTTATGCACAAGCCTCAGCTGTTGGGATATCCAGCTTGGATGCTCTGAGCTGCGTAAGCTCTTGCTCCATCATGCCATGGCTGTATGTCCTTCTTTACTGACCCCCACCTTGTCCTGTCCCCTCTCTTGTCATTCCTCCTGACCTGGAAGTGAGCTGCATTGCACTGCACCAACACCATAGCACAGGGTGACCCCTGCACTTGGGCCTAACCTGCAAGGAACGAGGGAAGGAAAGAGATTTATTCAAGCCATCCTGATGATGCTGTGGACCAGGGAAGCAAGCCAAGGTTTAAAGCAACAGCTGTCATGGCCGACCTGCCAGCCCAGAGCATCCACCTGTGACTGACCAGCTGCCACATACCCTGAGAACATGAACACAAAAACATGCTTCCTTACTTTTTGCTACACTGCTCTTTCTCTTTTATGTCTGTTTTGTCAGGTGCAAGAAAATTACTTCTGTTCTCACTGCAATCAATCTGAAAAGTCAAGAACACAACTTTCTTTCCAGTTTTGACAGCCTAGGAGACTACCTGGCAGCCTCTTTGCGACAAAGGGGCTTGCGTAGGGTTCAGGACTTTGTCTTGCATAACTCCTCAGTCCCAGTTTCAGAATTCATTGCGATTTGACTTTGACTTTGTCTTTCTTGTGTGTTGTACTTTAAATATTTCCAAAATGGGATGTGTGTTTTCTAGCATCTTCTGATGGAAAAAGCAAATCGAAAAAGTTATACCCAAAGGCTGAGCCATGTTGATTAGTATTGCAGAAAAACAGGATTTCACAATGACAATAGACTTTAGCTCTCTGCATCTTGGTATTTTTTTGGAATTAATTCCTGATTAGTTTCTAGAGTACCCAGGAATAATCTATTATGGAAGGTGCAGCCTCAACTTGCAGAAACACATTAACTACATATATGAAAATAAAACACCACTTATCAGAAACAACTTTAGCAGCAATTAACTCCTCCTTCCCCCTTTGCAGTTTGGCTTTCAGTAAGTAAATATCTCCTTGCCATATCATTTTGTCTCTTGCCTTGTCTGATGATGTCTGCTGACAAGTCTCCCTCAACAGGTAATTGCTGCACAGCTGCTCAGAAAAGGAAGAGTTGTTCTACACAGTTTGCTGCATTAGTATAAAGGAGCTGCAAAAACATAGTATGACCTATCTGTGGGTAGGGAAGATATGAACTCAAGCACAGAAAGAGAGGTCCATAAGGGGTTACTGATAAAAGGCAGGGCAGACACCTTTGGACTGATTTCTTACCTCTAAGCAACTAAGCAGTGCATCCCACTGGCCTCTATCAGTTCTCCAGGACCACAGTAATCTGTACTCCAAATCCCAGGTGCCTTCAGGCAAACCTGTCTCCAGCCCCTTGCAAAAAGGCTAGTCCAGCTCTCATGATTTCAGCTTTAGGGAAGACTGTCCCTGAATGTCGGGACAAAAAGACAGTGGTGTTGCATGTTATCACACAGAGGCACCAGCTTCATGTCATTTCAACCTTAGTGATAGAAGACCAAGGCTGGAGTGCAGGAGGTGCTGCTGGCAGTACCTTTCCTACTAAAAATGGAATCCCTGTTCTGTGCATCTTGTATATTCGCTTCCCCTATCCAACTGTCATGGGAGGAAGTCTGGGTAGAAACCTCAGGCAAACAAAACTTTTTATTATTTTGATTAAGCTCAGCATTTCCCTTTCCAGTAGCAGAGAAAACAGTGATTTCCTTCTCTTTGGAGAGTCAGTTTATCTGGAGTTTTAGGTGAATTGTTCAAGTAATTAAAGCAGCTCTGTGGTTGTTCTTCCCTTGTTGACTAACATTACACAACAACAAGCCCCACTCAGAAGGATTGGCTTAAGCTCAGTAGCACATCACTTTATTTCACAGCTTTTCTTTCTTCTTTTTCTTTCAAAGATAGTATATAAAATGCGGGAAGGACTGATATCAGTCTAAACTACAGGGATCAATACATCTACAATACTGAAACAATTCATGAAACCTTTTTTTCTTTTTTGCTAACAGGTGAATATTTGGTGCTTGTGTGCTCCTCTGAAGAGTGCTTTCTTCTGGAAAGCACGCTATGCCATTGAAAGAAAATGCAAGGGATTTGCCAGATGCCCTGCTGCTCTCCAAACAGTGCCAGACCCTGTCCTGCTGTCGGTCCCCGGGGGGGGCCATGCCCAAGAGACAGTGCCACGGCATGCAGGGAGGGCAGCAGTCACACAAAGCCAGACGCTGGCAGACATGAGCATCATCCCCCACCTGCAGCGGTGCTGCCCTATACAGTCTCCTCCTCATTTGTCCACCACTGAGCTCCTTCTCAATCAAACAGAATGAGCTGTTTAAGAAGTTAAAGTCCTGCAGTATTATGAATACAGAAGAAACACATGGCACATTCAAAAGAATTCTTCTTGCCTGTGGAAATGTTTTATGACTCACAGAGACCAGAGACTGGTTTCCTCAGAAGTGTAGCCTTCTTGTAGTACCACTGGCATAGCCTTTATGCTTTGCAATCATGGTTAGATAGAAATAGATATCCAGACACTCAGGATCCATTTCTGAAACTTTTATTTGGCTCCAATGTCATTGTAGACTTTGCTTTTTCCAATATTTTCATACTGCCTGTAGCAAACTGATAAAATAGCCAAAAAATGACAACATTTAAGTATACACCTATACTACATTTGCCAGATAGGAGACCAAAACCACCCTCATCTGGTTTTAAGGTCAAGGAGGCTATTAGAGCAGAGGTTGTTTGGCGCCCAAGTAGGTCATCTCCCATACTGACATCTACAACACCTCTACTGACAGGACCTCAGCTGGAGTTAGACTGCCTAGATTTTGGTCCAGGCAGATTTGGCTCATCCTGCCTATTATTCATCAGAGAAGGATTAATTAATTATTTGATGGTCATTTTTACAACCAGGACAAAAGTTACAGTATATTAATCACATTATTAATGAAGTTATTGACACAAGATTTAGGTGAATTTGGTATTAATTACTTATGTTACATCTCTTTTCCTGTTCATTGCAAATAAGCTATTTCTAGAGGAGCATGGTGACTCAGAAAGACCCTGCTTCTGGTATATCTTAATTTTTATTCTTGTCCTGTGCTTTCTCCTCTGATAAACCTTACCCAAGACAGTTTTCGTTCTATACTACAGATATATTTCCTTCCTAGCCAGGCTATTTTTCAAACCATAATGTTTATGCATTTGGAGAGAGAGCAAATTAAAATTAAAAAGAAAATTTTTTATAAAGCCTTAATAGAAAGCTGAGAGAATGTGAAACAAATATGAGCCATTAGAAATGAATTAATAGCCTAGCAGCTGAAAAGCCAGACAGCTAGGATGTGGGGGACATGATTTCAAATACCTTCTTATTTCGTTTTCCCAGTGACTGTTCATGTAAAAGCAGTAATAGAAATAACAGTAGGACTTGATTAATGAGACATCTGAGAGAGTGAGAGCTCACATTCAACTCCCCATTTTTAAAATATACGTTGCTTTTTCTTTTTGTTCCACATCTTGAATTAAAACAAATTCTTTAACAATAACATTTCCTATAAATTGGAACTGTTTTTCTTAATTCAATGGAAATACTGAAATAAGTAGCCTACAGCTCTATCTTTTCTAAACCTTGTATGTGAGCATTTGCATACTTTATTGTACATGTTTTTATCATTTATGACAATATTTTGGCCCAATATCAATGATAGTTCCACCTATGTAGAAGGGCCATAACCAGTTTGTTTGCTTTGGTAGTTTTGATAGAAACTTAATTTTTAAGGTCCATGAAAATTGGGGATAAAAGACTCTATATGATATTTAAAGTAACTGCATCATAAGTGTTTGTTGAAAATATAAGAATTCAGCATATCATCAGGGTAGAATATGTGAGGAAAAAATAAAGCCATAATCATCTAGATAAAAAAAATAAATGTGTTCTGACAAGAGGAATGCCCCATGGCATTATATTTTTTAGAAATACCAGCTAAAGGATAACCCAGCTAAAGCCATTTGCATACTTTCTGAGTACAAGTGATCCAAATGTTGTAAAGTGGTAATAGAAATATGCCTGGAAATACACTTACCATTTTTTACAGTATTTAATCAAGGTATAAGCATTTAACAGAGAAAGTTTCTTCATAAATATACCACATAATACTCACATACAAATACTATGATATTTACCCAAATATTATGTCCTACATATATTACCTTCAAGGCCTTCAGTAGCTACTGTTACTCCAAAACATACTGTTTTTCTCTGTGGGAATGCACTAATAGGATTTTCTTCTCCTTGCCTGAGAGTCATGACCATAGCATTGGTAATTTGAGGAAAGCATGAATACACTTTATGCACTAAAATTAGATGTGTTTATGTAAGCATTTAGCATGTACAAATAACAAAACCATACTATTTTATCACAGACTTCACTAGAAGTTACTATCTGAGGACACTGTCAGACTGAATGCATATGCATTTTCTATCAATGGTTTTGACAGAAATTCAGGCCTGCACTCTTCTGCCAACAATTTCTAAAAGCATATGACTTGTAGAAGCTATAGAAGCACACATGAACCCTAACGAAGACCTGGATGTGTATCAAAATGAGATGAACACGTTCCAGCATATAGTATTTATTAGGCATCTGTATGCCAAACAATTTAATTGATCTGTTCACAAAAACATTTATAGAGTTGTGAGAGTGAGCTGGGACACTGCTCTCTGGCTCAGGTGCACAGCTTCATTTAGATTTTATTTAATGCAGAGGCATTCTTCTGTAGCTTCATGAATAACCTCTATTAAACATATTCTTTCCCTCTTCTGTTAATTATTACATAGTTTCAAGGCTGTCTTCTGTGCCTGAAGTTTTTGCTTTACAGTTCATGGCTCACATATTCCCTCGTGCTAGGATTATGCGGTTTCTCTGTGCAGCCATGATGAGCAGAACTATTAATAGCTCACTCCTCGCACTGCACTTACTGGGCAACTTGTGAACAGACAGAACTGCAGCGACGACGTAGCACTATGCGTCCTTCTGCTATGGTCTTTAACCATTTCTCTACTACTCGACATATTTGATTACACAGTGCAAAGCACATTTGCTATGCTCTCCCACATATCTGGTGAGGCCTCATAAGAGGAGGCACGCTACTCTAAAGAGCGCCTGCAAGAATTCAAAGCTCTGGTCTCACCTTCAGTCTCTGTACCTAGCTGTCTCAAACCACTTCATTTACAAAAGAACGATTTACTTTTTCTTGCCTGCAAGGAGGGCTGTTTCCAGGCACAATCAGAACAGGCAGCAAGCTCTCAGGTGCAGCTAGGTGTCCAGGACCTTGTTCTCCCTGTTGCTCATACACCTACAAAGCCAGAGCCACTGCCGCTTTGCTCAGATAAGGGACAGAAGCAGAGCTGGGGAATAAGACGGCAGCCTCCCTCCAGTGCTTCCCAGCAGCAATCACAACCTGTCTCCTACCCTCATGTTTACAGCAGAAGCAGCAGACTCAGCCACCCAGGAGTTCCCCCAAACCTGACTGTCCAGAGCTGTTTCAGCCTGCTGCCATAGGACCCCCGCACCTTGGTCTTCCCACCCAGCCCATCCTCCTTCTCAGGTGATGGCTGAATCTGTCCTGCAACCAGAATCCCATGTTGCCCACCCACCTGAAAACACCTGAGCCTGATCTGCAACAGACTCGATTCTCCCTGGGTCTTCCCTTTCTGTTGCACCGGCACTGATTTTACAGACTAATGTACACATGTAGGGAAACTTGCTGAAATCCACTTTTTTTTCAGCTGGCTTCTTCAAGGAATTAGAATGTAATTAACCTTTTGTTAATGATCTACAGGGAGTACCAGAGTCCAGTTAACTATCCCTAACAGGCATTCCTCTCAATATCATTTTGCTTCAATGCTGAAATTCAACAGTAGGTCACTCAATAGGAGAACAGATGATTTTTGAAGACATGTACTGAGGGGTGCCCTTCTGCTCACTCTCACTAGGAGAGATACCTCCCAGCTGCAATCTTCTTGCAGTACATGCAGCTGGATAACAGCTAAATGGATTCACCAACCTGCTTCATAACATGGGGAAATAATATGGGAAAAAGTGCTAAAAGATGTATAACCCTGGTGGTGGGAAAGCAGGAGCAGAACATGCAGATTGCCCTCCCTTGATGCGATATAACTGGCCTAAATTGGAGAGTGGAAAAAACTCAGTTTTTCTCATTATTGTGAGCTGATGCAATCAAAAGATTACAAGGAATATCTTTGTGAGACTATTTCCACAAGCAACTGAAGAACAAAGCCCCCTTTAAAAAATAAGAAAAAATAAATCCATTATGGCATAGAGGCTGAAGAAGCAGGGATGTAGAGAAAAGAATTTCCCTTCGGCCCTTTTAAGTCCTTCCCATGCTTATCTATCCTCTCTGATTCCCTCCTCTTTCATACATCTTCCCCATCCATTTTACTGTATATTTATTTATTTAGTGTGCAGAGGGGTAGGGAGCTTTCTGAAACTCAGGAAACAATACAGCAGACCCTCCCTTTTCTAGAAAAGTCTGCCTTGCTTTGAAGAAGCCAGGTGTGCACAACAGCCTCACTGACATTTTTTATTTGTTTTTCTGGCAGACGAGCCAGGCAAGTTCTATTCTGTATAGCTGGCTTTGAAGCTGCAGCTTTTCATGCTTCCTCTGCTGAGGGATGCAGTGAGAGCACCTGAGCAGTGGCCTCTGATGAGAAAGGAGGAAACGTGAGCATTTGCAGTAGCTGTCACAGCCAGGGTAAGAACTTGGCAGATAAAGTCCTCCTTCAGTCTCAATCCACAGCACCAGCTCCCACACACACATTGAGAGCTGAAACACAAGTTTTCAGTCCTTCCTCAAATGAACCACACCATGCAGCCTGCTGGTGCTTTAGTAGGAATAAAGGTAGCAGAAAAGACAGTTTATGATTAATCTTTCAGTGAATTCAAAGTCCTACACCATCCACCAAGACAAGGGCAGAAATTGTTAATGCAAGGTCTCGACACAAGCAGTAAACAATTCCTTGCTTTTGAGGCACAAATGTGAGAAATGAGGCACCGGTGACTCTAACCAAACCAGACACCTTTTATAACTTATTTTGAATGAATACCTCTCTCTCTCTTTCCCCTCCTTGTCATGTTAGGCTCTTAATGCAGTTCATTTACAATGTTCAGCATATAATAAATGTCATGAGCTTCAGAAAAAGAGCTGAGGCTGCTCAGTGAAAGAATATTCTGCACTTTGGGGAGAGAAAAGGAGCTTGTGTGCAGGACTGGGTGGAAGATTCAGGGTAGGTTTCAAGACTGTTAATTTTTTTCCTATTCTTATTCAATGCTTTTCTATTCATAGGGGAAATCTTCAATTAGGAAACCCCTATGGAGCAGAGGGGGAAACTCAGCAGGCAAGGAGTCAAAATCTCTGTGATCAGCACTGATAAAGGGCTGTTATTTTGTCAAACGGGATGAAAATAAAAAGCATAAAATGCTGCAGCAGGAGGCCTGAAATGGACGCTGGGCAATCTCCTTACTCAGCGAGGATGTGTTTGCTATGGTAAGTCATGCATGATTGTTGGAGGCGATATTCGCTGATTTGTCACTGCTTTTTATCTTACTAGCAGTTACTGTAGTTTGAAGTGTGTTAGGCAGAGCAATGCTCTGTGTGCGAAATGCTTTCAAGAGTTTGAGCGCAGCACTTTGATTAATTTCACAGGCCTTCTGCATTGAAAGAATGGTTCGGATTGTCATGACAAACAGCTCTGTCATTTGAGATTTGATGTCTGCTCAACTCTAGAAGAGCATTCAAACCAGATACAAAAGTTGAGGCTCAGTTCAGCCCATGTTTTATGGGCCTTATCTTTATGTCAGATCCATTGGGGGCTACAAAGCATCATATCTGACATTTGACTCTCTACCCTATTTTGGAGCATTGGCCAAAAGGTTGCCCAAAGCTACTTTCTATGGCCCATTGAAGCACAGTGACTGGAGAAGCAAACCACTGGAAAGTTACAAGGCCACAGTCAGCAAGATCATCACTTCGCAGCATCAGCTCTGCAACATGCAAACCTAGCACCATCTGTCACAGAAGAGAAATTGTACATGCCCTAGGAGTTTTTATAAGCCAACCCAAACTAACACTGTGTAAGCACAAAGAGCAATGGAGAAAAGCCAGAAGGGTGGATGTAGTGAGTTACATGTGAGACACTTGCAGCTATTAGCATGCTGAAATAAATTGGATTAATTTCTCAGCCAGAATTCTCAAAAGCTGAGTCTGGATACTTAAATAAAATGCAGATCCATCTGCATCCAACTTTTCTAGGAAGGCCACATACTTCTAATGGTTAGGACATCAGAGTATCCTATAGCTAGATTTCTTGCTTCACTTGGCATGCACTGTGATGTCTGATAAACCTGTTCAGCTCTCATTGTTGAGTTTATCTGTAAAGCAGGATTGAAATACTTGCTACTATCCCTTGATGCATACAATGGATGTATACACCTCAGGATGGAGACGATGATGAATTGTCTTTGTGAGCCAATTTAGAACTGAAACAGCTTCACGTGCACTTACTATGCCCAGTAACATCAGAGTAATATTGCATACAACCAAAGACCATCCTAATCTGCAGAATCTAATTGTTTGCAAAACACTGGATTCTTCCAGTCAATGCAAATACCTTTCAAAACTACCCACATACAATTTAATCCTAAAAAAGTTAGTAACATGTTGCTACTAGCCTACTTAGCACACTCTGATACAATATTCATTACAAAGTGATCAAAACCAATCATACAGATATAATCTACTACGGAGACAAAAGCCCTGAAAAACAGTAAGCGATTAGCAGCTCCACTATATATGGAATATGATGCTGACAAAAGCCAGCTAATTATTGCAGTTATGCCTCAATAATTTATAAATCCAGCCATTTCCCTAAAAGTTCTATAGATTTCTTTTGACTCCTCAAGGGGAAGAATAAATGTGTCAGAAGTGCCTAGATTCTGCACTAAGGGGTTCAAATGCATGGCTAATGCAGATATCCAGTCCTTTGAGATAGATCAACAGAAAATTTACATGGCTGTTTAAACAAGCATCCTGAGTTTTCGGGTATGTCTCCGAGCTCCAAAAGGCTGACTGTGGAAAACAAAGAACCTTATGTGTCCCAATACAGTTCTCCCCAATCTACTTACAGGCCATAGACAAAAATAATAATAATACTCTATCATACAAATACAGCCTGAAATTTGCAGAACTATTTAGTATTTAAATATCTAGATATCAAATTTTAACCTTTCAGAAGGTCCTAATCACTTGTCCCTGAAAACTTCTGTCCTTATCTGGTATCTCCAGCTGTTCATATAAAAATTACCAACTTCTTTCTTTTTTTGGCCATAGTCTGAGAGTTTGTTTGCCTCAAAATAAAAATCCATTTCTTATATACTTATATAAATTCAGCAATGAAGTCTTGTTTTAGTATATCTTTCCTTCCAGTTTCAAATTCTTACTGTTTTCTGCCTCCTCCTTCGAAATTAACTTGCTGGTTGCCTGTTTTCCCAGTGTTGTAAATTTTTAAATTTTACAGTGTTTGTTATACTATGTATCCCATTGGAGCAGGGGCAGGAACAGTGGAAAAAATAATCAGAAAGGGTGAACACAAACCCATTGATAGTGCAGAAAAGAATGAAAGGAAATCACAAGCTAATTTGAAGGATTTTATAAAGATAAGCCAGTCTACAAAATCTCTAGGTTTTAATATGGTTGCACAATTTAATTTCATACTAATTAGTCATATTTACTAACTTAGAAAGCAGGCAAGAGTTCACTGAACAGTTACCAGTTCCTCCCTCTGCCTCAGCTTTTAGGAGAATATTGAAACAATTAAAATCTTGCACCAGAGAAATGTGTGTGCAGACATTTAGGTGAATGGAGTTTGGGACATTACAGTGTTATAAAACCCCAAGAGACAAAGACATTACATTTCAACAGTGTTTTTTTAACAGAGCTGCTCCCAGGCTCTACCTGGTGCCAGATTAGGCTTTTTGTCTCTCATGCCACTTGTGTGCAGTTGGCTGATAACTGTACATGCATATGATACTTCAAAGAGGCACCATGGATGCCAACAAGTGTTCACATTTTCTGTGTGCAGTTTAGGCCCCCTTGCAGTGGTGTGGTTTGTCATGGTGCTTCTGCCTTCCTCCCCATCACTGCATTCCAGTGTGATAACAAAAAGCATCTCTGGCTGGTTTACACTTCTCTTTACCCTAGAGGCATCGTTACAGCCTGTTCACCACTGGAAAGGTATTTATTAGCTTTGGATGAAGAGACTTTCTTCAAAGCTAAGGCTGAAGTTTTCACCGAGTTTGACAAAATTCCACCACTTTGGGCCCAAATAATTGTGGAGCATGATTTAAAGACCAGTTTCAAATCTCCCTTTTCCAGCTAAAGTCTCCTTTACGAGATGGGCATCTTTTCATTCTCTAATGGAAGCCTCCTCTTCCTTTCCCACAGGGGGGAGTAAGAAATAAATTTCCTCTTCCAGTTGTCACAGCTAAGGAGTTACAAGAAAGAATACCTTTTTATCCTCTATTCTAAGAATACTATATTTACATAATAGAAAATAAGAATTTAATTGTAAGTCTTTTTCATGCAAAGTCTAAGAGTAGGTACATGATTTGTTGCTCCAAGAATTCAAGTGACAAAAAATTCTGACAAATATTATGAGGAAAAATATGAACTAATAAAATGTGTGATGGGTACCAGAATTTATGGTAGCAAACAAAATATAGAAATTAAGCCGGAGAGCCTGAAAATTCAACATTGTTAGCAAACGCAGCAATACGTCCTATTAGCAACAGAACTCGCTAGGAGAAGGACTTCAGGTTATGGAGAGCACCCTCAGGTGAAATGAACATTCACAGATCTTGCTTTCTTCAGCTCTGCTACAACTCTCCTTTGATAATTTATTCCCACCTAGTCTCCAGCACATTATGCCCAGTCATCCATACAAACATAAAGCAAACAAAAACCTATAATAAATTAATCAAGCCATTTCTCCTGTCTCCAAGGAAGAAGGGGAGTAGTTGTTATCTCTATTTCAAACACTTGGGTGACAGCCACATAAGTACTTTAAGATAAATAAGCACAGTGCAGCATCATTGAAGGAATGAAACTCTATTGAAATGCATGGGTGCAGTCCAGGACTTGCACACTAAGCAGAGTTTTCTTCAAAGTTTGCTATAAGGAACTTTTGCTGCAGCTAGCACAGGCATGCTTATATATCGCTTCTCTTTTGTTCCGTCACATTTAACTGTCTCCTTTCTACCAAGCAGCATTGATAGCACTGATGTTCCACCAGTGAAAGAGGGTAAGTTGCTGGTCCCTAAGGATGCCATACCATCCCATACCCTGAAAACCAGCCTATCAAAACAGAAAATGCAATCAGCATAAGGACAAAATAAACTTGTGTTTTTGCCATTATCACACTAAAAAAAAAAAAAACAAAACCACAAAAAACAGTGAGAAAGGCATTTATAAATAAGACCCCAAATAATGTTTGCCCCAAACATTCAACTGAACAAATTTTTCCATGCTGCACTAATGAGAGGACAATTATGGTGGGGGTTGTGCCTACACGTGGCATGCAAAAGCTGGCTGTTTTATGACTGCAGCCTGCTGAGCCCCTGCAGAGGGAGCAGGAACACCTCATTATCAGAGATGGGAGATTTGCAAGAGGGAATCTTGGATGAGATGTACCTAATTAGACAAGTCTTTTCTCTCCCTCCATCATCAGAAAGCAAGAACGAACCCAAGAATTTCTACTGCAGGCAGTATCTTCTGAATGAAAAGCACCCAAATGTGCATTTTATTGTAGTATTTTCTTTAAGAAATTCATATGAAAGTCACTGCTGGCAGCCAGTCCTGCCTGTGCAGCAACTGCATAATCAAGGCCAGAAGCTCTAGGGGCCTGACAGTCAATGGCTTTCACAAAAGCCCACTGTTTCAATGCAATTTAGAGAGGATTTTTGTAACTTTTGCTTTGATTACTTTCCTAAGTAAAATCCCCTATTGTTTTTCCCTTGTTCCTGATCTTGCTGTTTATTTTTTTTCCACTGAACATGGTTTAGAAAGTAGACATTAATTTTAAATAATTCAATTATTCCTACTGCTATGCAGTTTACCTTAAACTCCCTGGTTCTATGCCCAGAGCTATCCTCAGGGTAAGAGAAAACTTCTAATTAGTTGGGCAGTTTTGCTCTTTAATTATAGAAGAACTTTGGCTAGAATGACATTTTCAAGCAACAAGGACAGGCTTATTAAAGAAAGATAACAAAAAACCCACAAAAGCCAAAAGCCTCAAGTCTTCATGTATTCCTTGTTCTGATATAATGCAACTGATTATGATAGTGCTGAAGCAGGTTTAAAGCCTGGGGGGTGAAGGGGAGAACAGATAATATGGCATATTGGAGAGTATGAGAAGCACAGCTAATGTCAATACTGATTTTTCTAATCTCCAAGCTCAATGTTTATCCAAAGAACTGTTCTCAGTTTGCTCGATGTCCTTGCAGGTTTGGCTAAATCCTTAAAAAAATAGAATAATAGAGATTTGTGGAAAAGGAATGGTGACTAACATATTTTACATGTCAGTCCCGCTCTCTTGTTTCTCATGCAAGGGTGCTTGCGTTTCCCAGGAAGATTCCCTGCTGACTTACAGTCTCCATCTGTCTAACTAGCTTTTGGGCATCCTTCCCTTATTCTTCCTCCTCCGTCTCTTTAATTTAACTCCCAGTGGCCTGCCATTGTCCATTCTGCTCCACCTGTCTTTGCAGTACCCAGCCTACTGTGACTTCCTTCATATTGGGTCCATTCTGGGTTCTTTACTCTTCCTCAGTTTGTTTCATTTGACAACAGTGCTGCGCTCTAAAAAATGGTTTGTTCCTTTTTGAACACAGATGTAGAAGTGCTCTCAACCACAGCTCAGCACTTATAGCATCACAGTCAGCTTCCTACTTCTTAAACTGAAGATAGCACTGGAGAGGGAATCTCGTCCTATGAAACAATAAGTTAGCATCTTCAGAACGAGTCAGCTCTACTGGAAATGCTTGCTCTGGATTGCAGCTTGCAGCAGTTAACTCCCCACAGGTTAATTGCATGCTGCTGGGACCATGGCAGCAGCTCCTGGCTCTTGGGGAGGATTTTCAGGCAGAAGCAGCATCACACACAAACACACTCACACAGGTGTGATGTGGAAGCTTCCACAACACAGCAGCTTTGGCACCAACACTGACACCACTTTTCACGCCACTGTAAGCACTGGTTATAAGAAAAGGAGCAAGGTGCATAGAGCACATACCTCTGAAATGATGATACAAGTGAAAAAATATCTGACCTGAAAGAATCATCAAGCTCAGTCACTACAGAAATATGAGCATATTCTGCCACAAAACATGTTCACACAAGGAAACAAATATTCCACCCACTGAATTAAATAGAATGTAATTGAACATTGCTAGATTGTGTCTGTTTTGGGGAACTTTTAGGACTAAAGCTTCTAAACCAAGAGGAAGAATTTAGTGATTTGGACTAAGTATCACTGGAATGAAAAGAAATCGTTATAATAGAAAATACTTCAGGTTCACCCACTGCATATGTATTGCACAATGAAGCAGAGTCTTAATTTTAACTCTGTAAATTATGTTTCAGAGTGGTATTAAAATATCCTTTAGTGTTCAACTATGTAGTATGAAAAAAATTAGAAAAATCAATGCAGAGGGTACACAATCAATAAGAGGGCAAAATTCTGACAGATAAGAAGAATATTTTTTTTCCTAGTGAACTAAATGAGGGATTTAAGTGCCCACACCACACACAACCTTACTTACAAAAGTAAATGAATTTCTGTTTAGGTCATGAGGGTAGAGCAAGTCAGATTGCCCAAACACCATGCCATGACAGCAAAATGATGTAAATGAAAAAGTACAACACAGGACAAACACTGCTACAAATGTAAAGTGTTTAACATTCTCCAAGTACCTATGCAAACAGAACTGAAGGCTGCATTGCAACACGTAGTCACAACTCTGAAGACAGTGTTAAAGTGGCTGCACAGCTGTGGAGTTACTACCTCCAGGAGTTCAATAATTTCTTACAATGTACCATTTTGTACAGGTTGATGAGAAGCAGATCTGTAAGCGGGTCCAGAGGCTCACCGCATTCAGTCTAGCTGCTATGAGCATCATGCTGCTGCACCCACTGCTGACACAGCCCTGAAGGCATGTGCCTACCTGCAGGCTCTGGCCAGGCTGATGCTAATTACATCTGCTGCCTAGGAGGTATACACACCACATGCTGTCCCTTGGGCTTTTGCTTACAATCTCATTTTGCCTGATATTTCTCAAATTATAACCTCCATCTCTAAACCAAAGACTCATCAGTTCAGAGAGTCCCTGTAAATTCCCTTCCCCCCCAGATGTATCCTTTCCTCATCCACAAACTTTTCCTCCTAATCACTTGCTGACTTTGTCATCTATAACCAGAGACTGTGCTGATCCCCAAATACATCACTTCGCTGACATTAAGTATGGCTGGAATTTTGCCCAACTACATGTTATGAATCCTTTACTGCTGTTTTTGCCACAGTGTATGCTACAAGCTGATTATATTAAACACAGGCAACCACAAAGTGAGTAGAGGCAGTAGTTCTCCAGAGGCTGCCTTCAGAGCCTTCAGCTGAACGTTAAATTCCAAGAGTAAATAATAGACTCAAAATAATTCATGTAATAAAACTGCTGCAAATGGTACCATTTCATATCTGCATAAGCATCCTGTTACGCATCAGGCATTCTTCTCCTAGCCCAGTAATGGATGGACAGTCCCTAGATCAAAGTTTTCTTCTGGTTTAAAGCTTCAATTTTAAAGGAAAAGCCTTTAAAAGTTTCTTCTGCATTATTAGTAAATTAATACAGAAATAATTAATTAAACTGGAACCAAGCAAAGCTGATATCATACATGAAACTATAAATGTTGCCAAACAGGTTGTCTTCTCACCCCCAACTTAGCTCAGGGACACTGATCCTTCATAGTAGGTCATGTCTTTCTGCAGGTTTTCCAATTGAGATTTTGTTGTTTTTAAATCTAAGAGATTCCTCTTAGCAGAGACTAAGAAAAAGAATAGGGAATGGGATAAAATAAGGTGAGGCAATTCCCTTGAGATTCAGGATTAAGGAGTCTTGATAACTATTGCTCTCCTCCCCCTCATCATCAGGTGGAGAAAAGATAGTAAGAGACATGTGAAAGAGAAGAAGAAAACGAAGAGGATAGTTTCTTTGCTTCTAGGGCCACATCAGTACTTGCTGGTAAAGCTCCTTGCGGATTACAACGGGATCAGCTTCTCTGCTGCTTATTTTAGAGTCAGCTTTTGCCAAACTGCCATGCTGTTTTTGCATGTTGCTGTTCTCCATAAAATCCTCACAGTTCCCTTCCTTGGAGAGCTGCTTTTGGAAAATCATGAGTCAGCTAAAATGCTTTAGAAAATTAAAAACTAATGACCTTGTAGTACTTCAACTAAGCAAAATGGGTCCTTATGGAGGATCCTTTAAATAGCAGTCCTGCCCCCCAGCCAATCAGACCCTCTCCTCCTCCCCTTCATTTTAGTGTCATTCACAGACTTGCAAAATTACGCAGGTCATTAATAAAGACATTAAATATTGTTGGCCTCAGTATTTATCCCTGAGAGATGGCACTCGTAACAGGGCACCAGTTGAATTTTGTGACGCTGATGAACACCCTTTGAGTCTGATGGTTCAGCCATCTTTTTTCCATCAGTTTTCCATCCATCTTGCTGTCCACTTATTCAGACAAAAATTAATTGCTTTGGCTATAGGGACACTATGGAAGACCATGGCCTTGCTAAACTCAAGGTATACAATATCTACCATTTCTCTTATTCACAGAGCCATTCATGTCATTGCAGAATGTAATAAGGTTAGCCAGGAATTATATGGCCTCACTGAATCCATGCCAGCTACTCACAATAATCTTGTCCTTTATGTAGCTAAAAATGGCTTTGAGAAAGATTTGTTCCGTGGCCTTCCCAGGAACTGAGGTGAGGCTGGCCTGGATGATCTTTTTTATTCTTCTTGGAGATGGTCACAGCAGTTCCTTCAGTCACTGGGAACTTCCCCGATTGCCATGACTTCTGAAAGGTGATAGGCAGCAGCCTTGTGATGGCATTGTCCACCTTCCACTGGTGCATGCCACCTCCCCTGCATGCTCAGGCAATGTTCCTATATTGGTCATGGGGAGCCTGCCCCTGTTTCCACCTTCTGCGTACTTCCATTTTGCATATGAGTTCAGCAAGGAGTTCCCTATTTCAAACACAATAGCTCCTTGTGGAGAAAAGATGAGTTAACCCCATACAAAAGAGATTAAATTAGTCTCATAAAGCATGACAGAAGCACTCATACATTTCTCATGGAGTTAAAGGTACTACAGTTCCATTTATAGGACTGAAGAGAAATCAATGCTTCTTGAACTACTGGAAGAGTTAAGTAGTCTGTGAGACTTGAGTTTCAACTCTTGGCATGGATGTCTTGTCGCAGAAAGACTGTATACTGACTTTCTGTATCATATCTAGGCCTGGGTTCAGAGGGTTAAGCTACCTTTAGGGAGTATGGCTTCCTTTAAAATATTCTTTCAGCTTTCCCTGCTTTGCTTCAGGCTCCCTGAACCAGCCTCACTTGCTCAGTGCATGACAGATCTGCTAATGACTTTCATCTAACTTACAGAGACCTAGAGCAAGAAAGGTCAGAGATAGTGCACCAGAAGCCACATGGTGGGGGAGCACAAGGCAACAGAAGGAAGAGTGAGTCTCCTGCTTAAAACTAGAGACACAATATGCTGCACTCTGGAGTTCAAGACTACTGCTGTAACACTGAACTTAGACTTTTAGCTCACACACAGTGCTAGCAATGAGAATGCTCCAGAACTAGAGCCACTGCTACAGCAGTAGGTTGCAGGTATTTGGAGAGAGTTGATATCCAAATGGAAAGGATGGTGAAAGGTTTAAAAAAAAAAGTCCCCAAAGCAGACTGTGATAGATGGAGGCCAAGATCTAGATGTTTATTAAGAAAATTCATGTGAAATCTGGAATTATTCACATGGAAGAGTTGAGCAGACCACAAAACCAAGAGCACTTTGTTGACAGCTTAAGATGTGCCCAAAATGTAGGAGGAGATTTGGCATCTATTTGACTGCATTGCAGTTTTGAAAGAATTTATAAGAGTTTTCTACTAGAAGCTAATGAACTCAGACCATGAACCATGCACAGGAAAGAAAGGCAAAATGAAAGGTGGAAAAAGAACAACTCGCATCATTGAGCTTTTCCGCTGTATTGCTCCTTGTTGACAGCCATGAAGGGTATGAACCTGCAACTGCATGTCAAGGCAAGTCACAAGGATGCCAACTCAGTTCTCCTACTGCCTTCTGCAAGCAGACAGCGTACAGACGTAGAGCTTCCTTACAGAAATGTCACTCATTTTTACAAAATAAGTGAAAGTCTCATGCGCTCATGAAGGACCTGTGAGCTTACAGAGACTAATGAGATTAAATGAGTGTTCCCATTCAGGTCCTCTTTTGATTTTCTTTTGGCTGACTAGGACTGGTCTCTTTATTGCTTTCCCAGTGCTCTCTGGTTCTGTAAAGGCCATGGAAGACCAGTCTCACTTTGCAGGATATAAGCCTGTAAAGCGGGCTAAAACCTAAAGGCTAAAGCCTATGCAGCCTATAAACAAGGTCAAGTGCAGAGAAGCACAATGTATTTCTTTCATTATGTTCTGAAATACAGATGGGGTTGACTTCTCCTTCACCTCAAACATTTTTGCAGTGCTAACGTAAAATACAAAATCATTCAGTCATATCCAGAGAGACTTAAGAAAGATCATGACTTGCAGCAAGGAGTTAATCAATTGTAGCAATAACTATAGGGTCAGAATTACATGCATCAATCTAAGACTTCACATTTACCAATAACAAGAACTAAAATTACATATCAAAACATTCATCATTTCATTTAAAGACCCAGCGATACTTATGTGTTCTCTTGACTCACTGTTAAATTTCACCCATTAATACGATTACTTTACATATGTAACTGGGTAGCCATGTAATACAGTATTGCCAGTACTTTGCAGTGAGTTTGCAAGGGCTCAAGATTGAGGCTTGTCAGGTCTGCCTTGTCAGAATGTTTCTTAACCTGTCTGCAGCTTTGTTTTACTTGCTTTAGCCCTGACAATTCTTCTCATTGACCAGGCATCTATGGCTAATTTGTTTCACTTTTATTTTTCTTTCTGTGTTACAGCCATAGTTTTATATAGGTAGCAGTAACAAGCAGTTGCTCCATGCAGAATGAGATATTTATGACTCTGCAGTGAAATTCCCTTGCTCAGTGTACATCCTTTCCAGGTGATTGTTTCATAATGCATGTATTTTTGGGATACTTCGTTAACAGCAACATCTGCTGTTGAGGCATTTAAAAAGCCTTGCTTTTCTGAAAATGAAATCTCTATCACAAGTACATTGACAGGGAAGAAATTTTTTTATTGTTGAAATAAGCAGATTTTCATTATAATCATATATTCTAGCTATAATCCTCAAGCAAGGGACAGAATTCAGAATCCTGGATGCTCGTATAGAGGCTCTATTAAATTCCTTAGTCCTGAGAACATTTACATGACAGAATGGTTTTCTGTTAAGTTAACATAGATCACATTCACAGGCTGGAATTAAGTGGGTAATTCTTTGCCATGTTTGTACCACTCCTGTCTATGGAGAGCAATTTGATAACTGTATTCAAAAAACAAAAGCAAATGATCTATGTATTCAGTATGGGACCAAATCAAGGTTCAGCTATAGGCACTTCAATCTATTTCTCAATCAGCACTGTTTCAAGTGAAGGAGGTGTGTGAAAGTGCATTCTGTTCTCAGTTCTTGTCTCAATAGCACCACCAATGAAATACCAATTATCTTGTAATCACTACACTTCTAAAAGTTCAGTTCATATGGTCAATACAAGACCTCTCCATCTCTCCAGCTTCATTCATGCTGTAAGGCATTTCATAGGACTCCATTTCAGCAGATCACTTCTACTGGACCCCAGGTGTCTACATGCAGACATAGTTAGAAACAAACTGTAAGCACAGATTGCTTACACCAGTGATAGGATCACAAAATTATCAACATCAAAAGGTACATCAAAGGTAAAACATCTAAGATCATACATTGCTTTTGCATGGCACGTTCCTATTTGAGGACTGAAAAGTGCTCACTGATTTTAGCCTTGCAGCACCACAGAATATCTTACTTTGCTGTAGTCTAGGAGAACAGGCTAATATCCAGCAGCTGTGTAATTTGTTGTTTTTTAAGCTTCTATATAAGCTTTTGTGTCAATAAACATTTATTAAAATGGATTGATAAATTAAGATTTGCTTGTTTGTTTTGACCCAGCCTCACACCTTTCAAATATCAACAGTTCTGTATGCATTTGTGCTACCTGCCCTTCTTTTCAGTGTGGTTGTGTTAAAAACAGTGTTTTGATGCTAAAAACGTAGATACAGCCTTAAGCACCAGTTCTACGAGATAAGTGGAAAAAGCACTTACTTTTCACTGGTTTCATGCTATAATTTGACTATGTCACAAGTAACTGTGAGAAGGAAGTACATATGTACAGAGAGACAAGCAGAAACATTTAATCATTCATAGTGCTGTAAATAAAGAAGGAAAGTGATGAAAATACACTTAAGATGTTACTGGTTTGTGCAGAAACAGTAATTAAAGGCTGTCCCACAGTTAACAAGTGCAACACACAGCAGGCTGGAACAGAACTGCATTTTTATGTTAGAGTCATCACTAGGCACTGTAATGCCTGTAAGAGTAAGCTGGGAGACACTGGCACAGATAAAAACTATGTGCATTTCACCCTTCTTCACCATACACAAAATTTAAAGACATTCATACTGACAACACCTCCACTGTGAGCAGAGCCAGAAGTATGTTCTTCCTGCAAGACTTAAAAGAAGCCTGTTGGAATACTGGGCACAGAAACCCACAAATTTATTTCTGAGAGTCAGAATATGTTGTGTTGACATCAGCTACTGTCGTAAGGTAATGGCTCTTACACATAAGATTAAATACCACCATACACAGCAGGTACAATCCATATCAAGTCTTTCTTACATTGCATGGATTTTGGAACAAACCTATTAAATGTTTGTGTATTTCCGCCCATGCATCACAGACCTTCACACATCATAGGCCATAAATCACTCAAAACCAGCACTATAACTGGAAAAACTTAACTCACCAGGGATTTTCATGTGTTGTGAACAGATGTTTTTCTTTGTTTTTATAAATCACCGAGGTAGAACACACAGGGAGTACTTTTTAATGAATGAAACAGTACATTTTTATACTGCTTCTCCAGGGTCTTTGAAATTATGTTTTTCTAAAGTCAGGGGACCAAAGCAATCCAAAAATTGGAGAGGAATGGGATTAAGATTTAGAAAATGAACATGCATTCATTCAGTCTAAATGCAAAAAATCCCAACCAAACAAAACGCCAAAATAATTTTCAAAGGAAGATGCCTGTAATTTGTAAAGGATTTAGAGTTAAATTTCAGGTATGCTCATTTTAAGAATAAACACAGAAAGCAGAGACAGTGTTATCTCAAACTAGAGTCACAAACACATTAGGGGACACAGTCTCCACTGTTTCATGAAGAGTCACAGTAGTGTTAGCTGTGCTTCTGCAGACCCTCCCCTTATTGGGACTGTTAAATTATATGTTTCATTTACCATGAAACAAAACCGACATGGTCAGAAATCACTTAAATTAATGATAATTACATAGAGCCCTGTCTGCTAGGTCACAAGCAAAACCAGCCTATGAGTTTGGGGAATATAGTGTGCTACATCAAGATTTCCATTTTATTTTTCTGCAAGAGAAATTGCTTCTTGGCTGGGTGCTGTTTGTTTTCACGTTTAAGTGGGTCAGTACAAAGAAGCTTAGTCACATCTCTGAGGCAGAGGAATAGATGCATAATATAGCACAGGCTATGGAAAGAGAGAGTTAAATGCTGTCTTTCAGTGGTTCAGGTTTAAAGCTGGCAGAGGCTAGTGCCCAAAGAAGCAGTCACAGCCATCCTGTCCTGCAGCTCCTTCTCTGCATTCCCATGTGCCAGGGCTGACATTCATGCAGCCACACAGCAAACTTCTTCAGGAAACTGCTGCTCATCCTGAACAAGTTTCCCCAGTTCTCCTCCCACCCATTAGTTTTCACCTTACACCATTTAAATCAGTTCATGCTGAGGCCACATGAACATTAGCGCCAGCATAAAGACAAGAGTAGAAATGACCTTTTCAGCAGCAGCACAAACATATGCTAGATTAAACTGACTGGAATTTAAGTCAATTCTTCAGACACTTTCCAGTTTTTTGTAATGGCTTAAATAGATAATCCTCAATGAGAAAAGACTATAGCTGGGCCTGTCATAGGGTAGTAAGTAGAACTCTTCCTACTAAAATTCCTATTTATACATGTTTTGAAACTCAGGATTCCTGTTAATTTCAAAAAGAAAATTATATTAAATTTTAGAAAAAACCCGCCCCCAGTTATAGAATCTGCTACTAGAGGATTTACAAAGCAGCCTTCTTCTGTGCGTTTGCCACTGGAAAAATACAGGGCATATGCATAGTCTTACTTCCCATGTTGCTGGCTTTCTTTTTCTACATCCTTCTGAATGCTTATATTGTATATATTACAGAGTATTTGTAAAGTAACAAAACCAAACATGATCAATATTATATTACGACAATAAATGAGAACCTGCCAAATCAAGACCAAACTCAGCAATTAGATCCAAGCCAACCTGGTAAACCATAGTACACTGAAAGAGAAAATACAAAGGAGATGCAGTCAACAGAAGGAAAGAATCATACCAAACATCTCTTTTAATCCTACTCTTACTTTTGTACAGCACCAACAGAGTTCAATCATAAAGATGCAGCCATTGGACTATAAACACTTCTACAGAGTTTGCCAAGTAGTAACTTCTTTAGACCAGATACAGTTTATGTCCTTACTTGGAATTTGTGGAACATGCTGCAGAGACCTGTGGGCAGTGCAATACTTCCCCCTCTACAGGCAAGATCATGAGCTAACCTGGAGTTTACTTTAATCGAACGTAAATTATACACATAAAAATAAAGAGCAAATATCCAACCCCTCTAAGAAGAGCAACTATACACATACAGGTCAGGAGGACATTCCCCGCTACCTCCAGTACCAGCTTCAGGGTAGCAGAGGCAAAGTGAACCTTGGGGAAAAGCTCCTTGTCAAACTCACTCCGAACACATCAGGGTACCAAAACCTTCAAACCACCCCAGGGAAAAATTCATCCTTTTCCAAAGCATCCAGGCAATTACATCAAGACACAAATAGTTACCAGCAGTTGGAGACAAGAACCAAGAAAAAAAACACCACCACCACCAAAAGTCCAAACTTTTAGTGGATAGAGAGAAAAGAAATCACAGGCTCCACCACTAAATTGCAAGAATACATAACAGTTCCCTGGGGGCTGCAGCTAGTAGGCTCTTCCAGGTTTAAGGACCTAGCAGATGTAACTAAAAGGAGAGGTGGAAAAGGAAGAGTCAGTGATAGGACTCTTTCCCTTGAGAGATTTTTTTTATAAGCCCTGTAATACCTGGTTGTGGAGAGAGTTTTGTATACTATAACCACAAAAAACTACCAAACCTGGGTTTGGGTTGTGCTTGTCTACAGTCTCATAGAAGACGTGGTTCGAGTTGCACCAAATTCATCGGAGCAGCTTCAAAAATCTGTTTCAGATTTCTTCACGTAATTTTAAAAAAACATTGCCCACATACTTACATATTTTGGATCCAGATTTCTATACTGCACACTTGCAGCTCATGTAAATAGACCTAGACTAACTTTAAACTTGGTTAGCTGTGTTTTTGCAGAAAACAGAGATGAGCATGGATTACTCACCTGAAAGACTACTTTTTTTTTTCAAATTGATTTCATAAATGGTCTGAAGACCTACAATGCCATCACTGAACTGCTAACATGACCTGTGCTATCCTGAGAAAAAGTGATCTATCACTGTCTACTTCAAAGGGTTACCTGTATTGGCCTTGCTTGCTAGAGTGCTCAAGGAAAACATGCAACCAGGACTTCACTTTTAGCCACAGTTATGAAAAAGCATGTTTGTAACAAAGTAAATCAAGGAGATGGGTTGGTTGGGTTTTTTTGTTTGTTTTTTGGTTTTGGTTTTTTTTTTTTTCTTTTCCTGCAGGCACTTATAGTTACCACTCTCCATAATCAAATTCAATTGAGCTTAATTAGTGCATTCACATTTTTAAAGGCTGTGTCTTTGTAGAATCTGGTCTTATATAATGTTAAAAACCCCCTTAAACTAGATTACCAAAATAATGTAAACAGACAGGCTTAGAACTTGGAATCGGTATTCATGGAGTATACTAAGAAGTTCCTGAAACTTCCAAGGAACTTCAGCTTTCTTTCTTGCAACATTTTTGCTTGCACATTGAGATCATACACAAAACGTACTCACATGCATGTTTTTTCCTCAAGTTTTATGCTCAAGAACTGCAACCTGGCTACTGTGTGAATCTGTTCTAAAGACACTGGAAACTATGTGCTTGCTACAGGCAATAGTGTGAGGCTCTTAAATGAATAACTATAATAGTACATTGCCTGCTAAAAAAAAGGAATGCAGTACTGGTTTGTATCCATGGAACATACATAGATCTAGACTGCAAAGCCCAGATGGCAGTCAAAATTGTCTTCTCATTTACATGTGTACAGCCTCAGTGACATAGAGCGACTCACTCAAGCAACTGTAGAAGAGTAAATCTGTCCATTATTTAATCAGAAATGAGCAAACTTCAGTAGGTTATGAGTAGCCTTGTATTTCATATATTGCAAGCTAGAACTCCAGGTCATAATAATTAACCTTAAACAGAGAAACTATTAGCTGTGAAAATACAATACAGCTATTTTTAAAAACGTTAGCCAGGTTGTTGTCTAGTAGCAACAAGTTGCATGGGTGGCCTAATAGAATTCAAGGCATTATTTCACAACATGGCCCTAAAAACCAATAAAAGATTTCCTCTTCAACTTTGATTCTCAGTATTATATGAAAAGACAATGTAAACAGTTGCTGGTAGGAACATATATGAGCTACAATTGCACGATTATTACCATATACGCAAGCCCATCCATTTCTTTTGAGCACTATCCATCCCGATCACTTTCAGATAATGAAGATCTTTATTAAAAATGTTCAAGGGTTTTGTTTTTCTAAACTGCTAGCCTCATAAGCAGCAAACCATTTACATTTTAAAGAAAAAGCTCTACTAGGTGAAGGTTCTGTTTGAATGTTTGCATGCACTTTAATGAGTCTGTTCTAAGGTTTCAGCTGTTAGAAAAACCACCATGTACTGACATAGTTTGAAGCTTTGGCAAGCTACAAGGCCTATCAGTTTAAGAACTCTCTAGGGGGCGGAGGTGCTGCATCCTTAACATTACTTGGTGTAACATTGTTTTTTCCTTCCTATTCTTTCATGGTTAAAAACAATTATGCTTTTTATTTAGAGGGGCTGAGCATATTATCTGTTCCATAGCTTAGGAAAGCATTCTTTATTATATGCATGCCACACTGAGTGTCTGTCTCCTTATTTCAGTGGCACACAAGTGACCAAAGAAGTGCCAAACATCACAAATGCCACACTCTGTACAGTAGCACAATGACTGCAACCGCATTGAAAAATCCTTTTTGATTGGAAGAATGGCAGTAAGAATGGGCTCTGTTATGACA
This sequence comes from Elanoides forficatus, assembly GCA_025311575.1. Taxonomy (NCBI): domain Eukaryota; kingdom Metazoa; phylum Chordata; class Aves; order Accipitriformes; family Accipitridae; genus Elanoides; species Elanoides forficatus. The sequence goes on from JAOBAS010000045.1 coordinate 21,561,662, forward strand.
CTACAGGATGCATTTTGATCTTACTAGAGAGAAACATATTCTACAATGGACTATTAGAAAGCTTGTAAAAAAGGAAAAGCACCTGTCTAGTGAAGCAAATGAAAACACTCCTACTGATTTAATTAAAATTGAAGTGGACCCTCTTTACTCATTATCAATTGGTAGTAGACACTCTTGTTTGCATCAGCTAACTACTGCAAAGCACAAGTACTTTCACTGGGATCTTTACAGGACTATTTATGTTGTGCAATAATCTACATGAGAAAAGATGTTAGAACCATCTTATTTGATCAAAGGCTGTGTACACTTGGGGACACTTACAGAAGTTCTGGAACAAAGCATTTTTCATATTATTTTGATCCCAGTGATTGAAATTTAGGACTTCTACCTCTTAGAACTTTGCAAACACTAATTACTAAAATGTCTTTTCATCCTCCCTGAAAAAAGCAGACAAGAACTCCGTTTCCTACAATGGAAGTGAAAACAGCAAAAGAGGGCCATAACTTTTTACTTATATAAGGTGATTAAAAGTATGCCTTCTTAAGAATTTAGACAAAAAAGCAAACTGAACTGCTGGGAACTTGGTTTTTCCATTGTAATCTGAGTTACAGAAAGTAAGCATCTACAGGCTAGGTGCATTAACCTGAAATACAGTCATATTACTGCAGCAGAGCTGACTATGGTAAGCCACCATCCTTGTGATCATTCTCTTTCTGTCACCAGAGGTTTCATAGACTGCTCAATGAAGATCTTACAACAGTGGTGTTAATCCAGCAATGCTGAAATCAGCAGTTGTGAAAGATTTGGAATTGTTCCTAAAGTGAAGGCTAATGGTTATTCTGAATACCAGAGAGAAGTGCTGAACAACTATGAGTGAAGCATAACATACTCGAGATCTTCAGGAGGAGCACACTATCAATAAACGTTTTGCATTACACTCTACAGTTTCTGGGCAAGTTTATGTTTTTAGATCTACCTTGACATGGCAAGATCATGCCATTTTCTTTTGCACAAGACCACACAGTAGTCAAGACAGAGTTTAAATGGGTCGGTTTTATACTAGAAACCGCACACTGTACAAGTCACCTTGCAAAGAGTGTTTTAATAAACAATATGGTATCAAAGAAAGTTAATATCTTAGTGGTTGTTGTAAAGGGCAACGCTTTAAAGGGATGTCGTGGTTTCAGCCCAGCCGGTAACAAAGCACCGGGCAGCCGCTCGCTGCTC
>JAOBAS010000045.1:21563643-21575598 GCA_025311575.1 Elanoides forficatus
TCACTGCAGGTTCCCCTTCTTAAATCTGTTCTCCCACAGGTGTTACCACTGTCACTGATGGGCTCGGCCTGGGCCAGGGGCGGGTCCGGCTTGAAGCCGGGGAAGCTTCTAGAAGCTCCTCTCAGGAGCCACCCCTGCGGCCCCCTCCCCCGCTACCAAAAAACCCCGCCACACAAACCCATAACAAGGGATAACCTTTCTTAGTTAATCTGATGATTACATTAGGGAGGAATAGTTGATTCAATGTTTTACTAGCTATTGCTGAGAGTGGTGGAGCTAGATCTTTCTCATGTCCAGCTATGCCACATCATCCATAACTCCCAGGTGCCAACTGATATCTTGGTGGGTTTTGCATGCCCTCCTTAAGTACCGTGATACAACGGGGCAAGAAGCTCTTCTCTTATCAGCCCGTGTTTGATGCCCAATAAAGGTCTACTTCCCATCTACCTCTAGGATTCTGCAGCTGTTGTTTTCTCCAGCTACAGATAAGAATATTCAGGGTTTTTTTAAATCAGACTCAAACAGCACACTGAAAATCAGAGACAGATGTAAAAACCGGAGGCTGCTCTGGAAGAATTTTAGTACGTAACCAAGCCACATGGCACAGTTCTGGACCAGAGGGTAGGTTAGTACACAGTATGTTGTATTATCTTTGCAGATGATGTTTGACAAGATAATAAGTAATACTCAGAGAATAAAACAAGTGGAAGGATATATGTATGTGTGTCTATGTATACATGTATTATATCTATATATCTCCTGTTGTGTCACTAAAGATGGCTCAAGTGTTTCGCTTGCTTATTTCCTTCTTTTTTCTTCATGACTATTATGTCTAAATCCCTGCACCCACTATTCTATCTCCTGTCTGAAAGTATTCCATTTGATTTTTTTTTAAATAAGCAGTATTTTCAATACAAATTTTTTCACCAGTGTTGCTTTCCACAGACAGGTTTCTAAAACAGTTGTTCCTGGAAACCAACCAAAGCTATACTTAATATAAAAGATATGCCCCAGGATACTTTCTAATTTTTCTGCACTGCAAACAAGGCATTTGGGTTTTGGGAAATGTTCATTTATCTGGGATCAGAATAGAATGTGGGAATGATAGGAGAGGCTGCAGAAACTAATCTGGGTCAGATAGATTTGGATACATAAGAAATCTAAACCAAAAAGGGAAAATAATTTGTAATATTTGCTTTTTTAATATTCTGGAAAAAAGGAGACTTTCATTTTATTATTTGGTAAGCCATTCTATGTCATTTACTGAGAAAACATGCTGCTAGTGGCCATGGGATATTTCTCAAATTATGTAAAATTTACGATTATATTTTTTAAATTACTATTTACAGACAGAAATCAAGAGAAATGGTAAAATATTTCAAAACATTTTTCTGGAAAAATCCAATGATGTTTGGGCTTACCCAGGAATGACTACAACAGAGCGGAGACAGCATTTTCACAATCCAGTGACAAATCTCTGTTACTAAAGTGTAACCGATATTTTAGGGGAAGAGTCTGAAATCCTTCTGTAATCATTTGCACAGAAATGTGCTTTAAGGTTAAAATATTTCTATCTTTGGAAGTATTTCTCCAAAGTATCTTCAAACTTAAAAGAATAACATTCTAAATCTGGTTCTGAAAGACACATTCTTTTATCAATTTAAATGCCCATTTAAAATAAGAGTAACATCAGCAATGACTTTGCTTAGTATCCTACTAAGCTTGTGACCTCAGTTATCTTTTGAGACTGAGTTAAACAAGCAATCATATTTTCATATAGTTAATACACACCTCAGACAATTCATATATCTTTATAGGTACTGGAACTTGAAAATGAATTCTTAGCAAACCCACAGCCTCTGATAACCTCTTCGCCTGATGTCACATATAAAACGGCAGGAAGAAACAAAGATTCAGTAAGTAGGAATTCTTACATAAATTTCTTTTCATCTTACCTGCACACACATACCACTCCTCCTCACATGGGATTGCAGGATGAAGGTAAATACATGTGTATGTATCTATATAGCTGTATCTATAACTATATCTTCTATATCTATCTACCTATATCTCTCTCTCTTTACATATATACGGCTCCTCCCTACTCCTTTTTACAATGAGGGTTGTCAAACACTGGAACAGGTTACCTGGAGAGGTTGTGGAATCTCTGTCTGTGGAGATATTCAAAACCTGACTGGACGTGGTCCTGGGAAACCTGCCTTAGTTGACCCTGCTTGAGTAGGGGACTTGACTGATGATTTCCAAAGGTCCTTTGAACCTAAACTATTCTGTGATATACGTTTAAATGGGTAGCTTGTATGAATCAACTTCCCGAATTACTCAATCTTGATCTCATGTCTCTTCGTAAAACAGTTTTCTGTATGTCATACACCCAATAATTCTCATTGTTTGTTTCTGAACACTCTCTGTTTCTTCATGCTTTTCAGGATCGAATCTGAAGAGAGTGTTCCATTGATTTCCAATGTGATACTTGTGTGCTTTACATCCTGTTCATTATCCATCTTACCAAGTTTGCAGCCTTTAATTTCTGCTGTGAAGTGCAGCGTTCTCTTCAGCTTGAGCTGTCTGCAATGATAATTACTATCTATTCTTTCTGTGAATCTTTATATGTAGCTACCTTAAAGCAATTTATATGGAAAGATGGCTTAAGCAGCAGCTTTGCCAATTTGTAGGTTTCAAACTAGAAGGAGAAAGCAGTGAAATGATTTGCCATCATGTTGGTAGCACATCTCTAGGGCATGTCAGGATCTTTTATTTTAAACTAAATGTTTACTTTTGTTTGTTACTGCCTCCATCAAAAATCAGGACAAATCTTAGAAACATGGTTAAAGTATGACGTCTTTTATATCATACTTTATCCTGATGTTCCTGTCCTCAAACAGGCAGAAATCCATGGATCTCAGTTAGTTTCAGAAAGTCTCAAACGGTCTGATTTGCTTGTCTACTTATGAGGCAAGGACAGGAGAGATTCTGGTTAACAAAACTTTGGTGCCAAGCAAAGCTGTCATTACATAACTGAAGAATGCTTCTTGATACCTCAAAGGTGACATTCTTGACACCACTGAAAGTGCCAACAAAAGTTTCACATACTAATTGAGGACAATGTGAGCCTACAATTGGATAATTTCTTTGCAGTGAAATTATACAGGAGGTTATTACAGTATAATGTTCATCTTTGAGCTCTTCCACTCTATCTCCATTTGTACAAGGGTTGCTTTGCGAATGTGATAGAGGCCTCTGCCTTTTTTGCTAAAATCGCTACTGAGGGCCCGTATTGAAGACTAATCGCCTCTGGAACTATACCAGGCAGGAGGAATATATGCAAATTGATGCTAAAAAGAGTATAAGCACCTCTGTGTATACATTAGCTCTAATGGTGAAATCATGGAATCTTATAATATTATATATTCTGCAGAAGCCTTGTTGCCTAATGGACTGATTCTGCTCCGATGCGAAGTGCAAAATAATCATTAACAGCAGCAGAAGCAACCCTTCCTATAAGACAGAATTCCAGTATAAATCCTAAGGTCTTTTCTGTGCTGGAAAAAAGCTATACTTCTTTTACTAAACCATTTCTAACATCAGTAAAGTGGTTTGAACACCTTCCACAAAACAAAACTTAATTGACTTTTGTTGAGATTCACTGAAGGGCTGAACTAAAAAGTACAGAGTTGATCATCTTACTCAGCACCTAATCTCCAGCTAGTAAGGGTGATGTGGATGCTAAAAGTTTACAGAAGTTTTGAGTGATAGAACAACATCATAGAAAATTCCATTGAGGGTTATTAAACAGGCAGTTATGGTATCTTGCTGAAGAAATCCCCAAGTACAAATTTCTGAAGGCTGCAGAGTATTTTCAAGAAATATCACTGCTTACTTGTCCTGTTCTTATACTTAATCTTATATATCTTCTGTTGACCATGATCATAGCTGTTCAGCTCAATAGACCTTTGGTGTGATCAATCCTTACATTAGGGAAAAGGTATGGAGAGTTTTCAAGAACATTATTTGCTTGTCCTTGTTTTCTTCTTCAAACAAAAAGATAAGAGCATTTTAAGTAGTGGAAATCTCAGGGTATGACTATTCCAAGCAATGCCAGAGAGAATAAGACCTGAGTTAGTGAACTTAATAGCACAGTGTCCTCTCTAGGCTAATTAGTCTTCTATTGTGAATTAAAGCGATAACATCAATACTATACTTTAGGAATACCTAAATTTTGTTATATTGGTAGAACTGTTTTCAGCAGAATTCTTAGATTAGCCATCTGATCCAGTTCAGGGTAAGAATTTTGGTCTTTAAAAAGCTCTTAAAAATATTTAGAGAATTAAGGCCTAAGTCTGTACCTAGCAGATTAGTTGAAATGACACTTACCAAGGGAGAAAAATAAAGTGTCTGGGATATGAAGTAGAATAAAACGAGCATGGTATCTGCAGAGGAAAATCTTGTTTATTAATTTCTTTTTTTTTTTTTTAGTTCTTTGAATATATCTATAAAGGGATAGATGAAGGAAAACTGGTTCACATAATTTAATAAAACTACCAAAGGGCCTTTGACATGGTCCTGAATAAGATTCTGTAGAAGAGACAAGCCAAAAGGGCCAACTCTGTCCTGGGGTGCATCAAGTACAGCATAGCTAGCCGGTCGAGGGAGGTGATTGTCTCACTCTACACTGCACTGGTGCAGCCCCACCTTGAGTAACATGCACAGTTTTGGGCGCTCCAATAGAAGAAGAACAAACTATTAGGGTGTGTCTAGAGGAGGGCAACCAAGATGGTGAAATGCCTCGAGGGCAAGACTTAAAAGGAACAACTGAAGTCACTTGGCTTGTTCAGCTTGGAAAAGGGACCCCACTGCAGTCTACACCTTCCTCCTGGGGGGCAGCGCAGGGGGAGGTGCTGATCTCCTGTTGCTGGTCACCAGTGACAAGGCACAAAGAAATGGAATGAAGCTGTGTCAGGGGAAGTTCAGATGGGATGTTAGGGAAAGGTTCCTCTCTGAGAGGGAGGTTGGTCACTGGAAGAGGCTCCCCTGGGATGTAGAGAAGGCACCAAGCCTGTCAGAGTTCAAGGAGTGTCTGGACGACACTCTTAGTCCTATGGTTTAGTTTTAGGTAGTCCTGCAAGGAGCAGAGAGTTGGACTCGATGATCCTTATGGGTCCCCTCCAACTTGAGATATTCTATGATTCTAGGAAACAAAATAATCTTGAGAGGAGTGGCAACATTGTCGTGAAGAAAAGGTCAAAGAGCACAGTTAAAAAATGGCCAGTTAAAAACCAAACCGAACCAAACCAAACCAAACACAGCAAGCACTTCACCACACTCAAACTTTTGTTGTTTAAAGTCTATCAATAGTTTCAAAAGAACTGTAGGACAGTAGTGATTCTACTTATTAAAGTTCACAGATATCACTAAGTCATTTAAAAAGGTCACAGAGGTTGAAAGAAACTTTGGAGAGGCCTAATTCAAGTAGTTTACTCATCAACATAATGTTTCATTTCACATTGAAAAGGAAAGTTCAAATGTTCTCCGACATCTCAGAGGGCTTTAAATTTATGGAAGTAACTCCTACAGTAGACCTGGAAATTGCTATATATTGCTTGATATGCAGCTGTAGCTGAGAGTCTAACAAGAAGTTAGGTTACATGAAGACTAATAGGGTAATTAACATTGGCATATAATGATTTTTTATAATTAATGATATGACTTCATTTGGAGTGTGAAGTGCTGATCACCTATCCCAAAAGGGACATTGCAGAACTTAGGTTAATTCTCAGGATATTGAAAAGTATGACCAGTGGACTGGAAGTGCTTGCATATGAAAAGAAACTGAGCAATTAGGACTGATCACTGAAGAAACAGAAGAAAGAGGCATGATAAGAGTACATTATATATGAAGAACATTAGAAAATTCTATTCCGTTGTCTCATAATGCAAATGCAAAGAAACCTGATGACATTAAAAAGCTGTCAATTAAAAACTGATTCAAGGAGACTTCCATTCATTAACTGTAAACTGTGGAAGTTACTGCCACAGGGAATTACCAAAACCAAAAATACATCAAGAATTAAAAAAAGATCAACTCATTTAATGGTTATCAACAACAATTAAATGGTTATAAACAACAAATTAGGCAAATCATCACCATGGTTGCTAGAAATAGGAGAATGCTGGATTCATTGAACTTGGAAGTCTCTTTTGCCTTATTTTCCTAACTTGTTCTTATCTACAGGGTGGACTATGAGCCCCTAATACAGCACAGATCACCTTCAAATATATAGTAGATGTAGTATTACCTTTAACCAGTTGTCATGGCCCAGGCTGGACAGACCAGGGAGGGGTCATGGTGAATTTGGAATTCCCTCAGACTAAATTAAGGTGAAACGACACCAAACGATCAGTTAAACATTTTATTCATGGCAGAAGCAAACTGAATTTGGAAGGCATTAACAATAGGTGGCGTGGTTTCTCTCAACAGGAATTGACATGGAACTACCGCAGTAAACCATGTAACCCATGGTAACCATATACTCCAGTTCAGGGAATAAGGAGATCCCTCCAGTTAAGTCACGAGGTTCAGAGTGGACCCCCTTGCTTTCTAGACTCCTCCTCAGAGAGGAGCCTAGGGGCTGCTGGATCCGCTCCTAGTCCCAGACTTAGTTAACGGTTTTATGTCTTAAAGGGATGAGGTGTAGGGATTATGAAGAAGGAAGGAGAAAGAGGGAACAAGTCAGAGAGGAAGAGGAAGAGAAAAGAGAAAGATTTCACCGGTCTTGGGTCCAGTGTTGGTCCAGTCAGCCTAAGGGTCCAGTTCTGGTGGGCACATGCACCTGGGGCTTCAGTTTGCGTCCCTTTATCATCCTTGTCCCTCCTTTGGGCAGGCACTCAAACTCATTAGGCTAATTAGGTGTCATGCGAACCTTCCGGAAATGGGTCGGTGGGCTTGGGGGTCGTTTGGGGAGTAACTTCCCCTTCCCTGCAGCCATGACCATTGTTTGATCTTTGGCCATGCATGGTGAGCTGCCCTGCTCAGTGTATCATAACAGCATATCAGAACAGGGAACTGCGCATCCTCTGGCGCACCCTCCCTGTCCTGTTGCTGATCTGTGCTGATTGGCTTCTTTCGTCCACAATGTTTGAGACATTAACTCTTTCAGCCTCTCACACCAGCACTAACCAGTTGAGGGGGACATGCCCAACTTTCCTAATTGTGTACAAACTACAGGTTAAAGAGCAGAGAAACACTGGGAAGTGGGAATATTTCCTTTGTGGAAGGAATGAGTTAGGTTACTGTGAAGAACAGAGTCAAGTTCCAAACTGTACCCCATTCACTCCAAAAGGCATTGAGGGTATTTAAGACCTAGATTTTCTATGCTGGAAATTATAATTTTGCACAAACTACTGATTGTCTTACTTTCCTATTAATTGTCAACCTTTCTAACATATAAATTATGTTCTTATTTGTTTTATGAGGTAGCAATGTGAAGTCTTGCTCACTAGAAAAAAGACAATTAAGTGCACCAAGAATAGTTACTGTACAGGTTGAGACTAATAGGTCTCCTCAAGGCTTGCAACCAAGTACAACTGCAAAACAAAGTGGGTTTTGCTGTTGTATGCCCTGAACCAGGGTTTTCATCAAGAAAAGTTACTGAGAATGGGAACTCCCCCACTATGTTTACACTAGTAAATAAAATGTCCAAAAGCATTCTTTACTTTTGAGGTTAGTTGGCATGGCACTGCTGATAACACATACCTGGGCTGTTAAACTCATTACTCCCTGGAGTAACTGGCCTGTCATAACTCTGTTAGTTATCATTGGCCTTGGCACCTACCTTCTACACATCTTAAGGGTATATATTCCTTTCTTGTTTGTCCCATTCATGACACATCGACCTGCCTGTAAGGTTTAGGAGGCTGCCCTTTGAGAATTCTCACTGTCACTGCCAACACACCTCAGGGCACCTCTGAATTCCTGTTATTCCCAGATGTCCACTGGGACCGTTGAGAGCGTTGTTCTTCTATAGATAATCATGAACACCATGAAAGTGAGGGTGCAGAGGGGAGTCCGGGTGGTGGCTAATGGAAGAGTCCACACCCAGATTTACCTCTCCTGCTCTTCATTTCTGGATCCTGAACCTTCCCTATCTGAGGGTCTGAGGACCTGGCCCCTAAGTGACAGATGAGACACAGGCCTGCTGCCTAATGTGCAAATATAGACTCCACAAAGCCCTGATAGAGAGTGGTAACTGGGGTAGGTGCAGAAAAAAAGGGAACTGGGGGTAGGGGAAGGCATGCATCGGGTAAGGGAGCAGGCAACGAAAGTTGCATTTTTGTGGTAGACTGCAAAAATTTTGGGCTGCAGACTATTGAAAACACATGAATGAAAGATGTGGGTAGGTTGCTATAGCAATTTCTTTGCATAAACTATGTCCTTGTTGTGGTTTAACCCTAGCTGGCAACTAAGCACCATGCAGCTGCTCACTCAACTCCCTCACAGTGGGATGGGGGAGAGAATCAGAAGGGTAAAAGTGAGAAAACTACTGCACTGAGATAAAGACAGGTTAATAGGTAAAGCAAAAGCCACACACACAAGCAAAGCAAACCAAGGAATTCGTTCCCCACTCCCCACGGGCAGGCAGGAGTTCAGCCATCTCCAGGACAGCCGGGCTCCGTCACACCTAACGGTGACTTGGGAAGACAAACGCCATCGCTCTGAACATCCCCCCCGTCCTCCTTCGTCCCCCAGCTTTTATTTGCTGAGCATGACGTCCTATGGTCTGGAATATCCCTGGGGTCAACTGTCCCGGCTGTGTCCCCTCCCAGCTTCTTGTGCCCTCCCAGCCTCCTCGCTGGTGGGGTGGGCTGAGAAGCAGAAAAGGCCTTGGCTCTATGTAAGCACTGCTCAGCAGTAACCAAAACATCTCTGTATTATCAACCCTGTTTCCAGCACAAATCTAAAACATAGCCCCATACCAGCTACTATGAAGAGAATTAACTCTACCCCAGTCAAAACCAGCACAGACAGACAGCAGTCATTAGGGCCTAAATCTATATTCAGGTATGCTGCTGTTGGTGAGAGCAGAACTTGACCTTTTCAAAGTATATGTGCGTGGAGGGGGACGTGGAGCATACTGAACACTTGCCAAGAGGCTGGTATCATTTTGGATATGCAGAGAAGGTATCTAGATTTGAGAATAATAAAATTAGGATGACTTTTGGATTATCAAATAGATTGACTAGACTGCATGCAGTAATTCTATACCAATAACTTGATATGAAAGTATGCTAGCATTAGGGCAGTTTCGAGCGAATGTTTCTACAAAGCATAGTCACAGAGCCATGCATGTAGCTAGTATATGCATTAAAGAAAAAAGTAAAATCTTAGGTTTATCACAGGATGAATCCAAGAGATCTACAGATCATAGTTGGATTAATGCAAAATGGAGGTATATTGAACAGAACAAACACAATTGATTATCTATCTCACCTACATATGTATTGCTGGACTGTTAAATAATAAACTAGTAAACAGCCAACATCCTTGTTTGTTTCGTTTGGGTTTTTCTGTTGGTTTTCATTTTTAAGTACCTTGGAACTTTTGACCACTTCCTTGGAATATGAGAGCTTTCCTTAGGTTAATCAGTTTTGGTGAGGACCAGATATTAAAACAGAGAAGGATAGTCTCCTTCTCCTAACCTGAAGAAAAATCCCATTCAAGTGCCATGTTTCTAAATTGAGAAGAATCCAGATCACTCCTTAAGTCTCCCAGTTTGCTTTATTTTTCCCTTTTGTTATCTGTACTGTATTGATCGGTGCAATGTTTAAAATGTGTATTGTTGTCTTCTTCCTGGTTAGCACACATTATACTGGAACAGCAGTACTTTAACACAAATCTTAACTTCTGTCAGCCCTGAGAGGGTGGTTCAAGTTTTTATAAATCAATACTACAAACTGATCATCAGTATATCATTTAACACATTCAAATTCTGAGGATAGATCAGATAATTAATATTTTAAGTAAAGGAGATGTCTACTTTTCCTGTGACAGCAGCTCAGAGAATGTCTCTGTACACTTCTGGATCTGTAGTCCTTTAAGTACTCTAAATTATAAGAAAGTATTTTAGAAAGCAGCAGCAGAATTTAGGTTTATTGAAAGATTGGAGGAACCTTAGAGGCATGTTTGTGCTTCAGATATATCTGAAAGGAAAAAATCCAGTTGGTGAGCGGGCATCAGAAAGTGCTTTATGGAAACCCTTCATCGGTACTTAGGCCACAAATATTCATATTATCTCTGTCTTTCTCTCAGAGACCATTATTATTTCATATTGTCAGTTTACTTTTGGACTAGACTTCATATGTGCTGATCTGAACCCACTTAAATGACTTTACAAAAGTTGTTCTAGATCATTGATTGTATAAGTGACAGCAGACTCTACACCAGACTGGGGTTTTGATATGGCAAACATGCTATCTGTAAAAGTACTTGTGGCCCTTAGGTATAAAGTAGCTGCATTACACCTTATATCTGTGGAAGGCATTCATGAAGGTGGGACACATATAATCACCATACAATTTTTTACAGGCCTGCTTTGCATGATAAGAAATTCTCTGGAAGAACACACCTGACAACCAAACCTTAAATGAAATTCTGAGCATGTGGAGTAAAGTGCAGTCAGTGCAATCACTTGCCTTCTCCATTATTTTGCAGTTGATATAACTACACACCCCTCTTTGTGCTCTGTTTCCTCTGCCTCTGAGGGGGCGGGTGTCACAGTGGGACTGTTTCACTGGAGTTGAAAGAGTTTAAAAATACATTAACGTCTTAGGTCTTGAGATATATTGGATCCAGAATTTTCCAGTTAACCTGTGGGTCACACAAAAAGCCTACATTTTGGGTCCCCTGAGAAATGCATTATTCAAGTTGCATATCCCTTCCAGAATGCTTGAAAATAGTGATTATAAACTGCTCAGGGTCTTGAGATGAAGAGTACTGTATAATTCCTTGGATTTACTATTGTGTTTATTGATGATAACTGTGTTTTCCCTCTTATGGGAGAGGAAACACAAAATATCTATTCCAAACTTAAATTTCTGACTGTGAAGATGGGGGATTTCTTTGCTCCTTTTTCATTTCCTCCTATCTAACTTTGAATTTAAAAATCTATTTTTCTTCACTAAAGGCATATGAAGGATTTGATTAGTGATAGCTCACACACAGTAGCTTTTTTTTAATCATCTGAGCTGTCTACCTACAGTGGAAGTGAATACCCAAAGTAAGCTGTCAAGAGTGCAGCTGGTATGATACCTGATAACAGAGCAACCTTCGCAGTTGAAAATGCAGAGAGACCTGTCTCCATCACAAGTCTGTAAATTATGACTGCACTCCAGCATTTCAACTGAACTGAGTTCAGGAGTGCATCCACATAAGAAGCAAATGAGTTGGAAGCTGTTTTTTATAACCTGGAGATCATAGTTCACTTATATCTGAGGAAAATTAAGTTTTCTTCATCACTATGGTGGGTTAAACCTGGCTAGATGCCAGGTACCCACCAAAGCCACTCTATCACTCCCCTTCTCAGCTGGGCAGGGGAGAGAAAATAGAACGAAAGACTCATGGGTCGAGATAAGGACAGGGAGAGTTCACTCACCAATTACCATCATGGGCAAAACTCGAACCAAGTTGGGGAAATTAGTTTAATTTATTACTGATCAAATCACACTAGGATAATGAGAAATAAAACCAAATCTTAAAAACACCACCCCCTGCCCCCCTTCCTGGGCTCAATTCCACTCCTGATTTTCTCTACCTCCTCCCCCAGCAGCGCAGAGGGATGGGGAATGGGGGTTGGGGTCAGTTTGTCACACTTTGTCTCTGCCGCTCCTTCCTCCTCAGGGGGAGGACTCCTCGCTCTTCCCCTGCTCCGCTGTGGGGTCCCT
>JAOBAS010000045.1:21575908-21586704 GCA_025311575.1 Elanoides forficatus
TGCAGGTGGAGATCTGCTCCCCCGTGGAGCTCCCTGGGCTGCAGGGGGACAGCCTGCCTCACCGTGGTCTTCCTCACAGGCTGCAGGGGAATCTCTGCTCCAGCGCCTGGAGCATCTCCTGCCCTCCTTCTTCACTGACCTGGGGGTCTGCAGGGTTGTTTCTTGCACATGTTCTCATTGCTCTCTCTGGCTGAAGTTGCTGTTGCACCGGTTGGTTTTTTTCCCCTTCTTAAATATGTTATTCCAGAGGTGCTACCACTGTTGCCAATGGGCTTGGCCTTGGCCAGCAGCAGGTCCATCTTGGAGCTGGGTGGCATTGGCTTTACTGGACATCTCAGAGGAGCCACCCCTGTTGCCCTCCCACTACCAAAACCTTGCCATGCAAACCCAGTGCACTCAAAAAAAGAACAAAAGACACAGAATGTTTTTAGATTGATTTGTTTAAAAAATACCCCAAACACCACTTTAAAGTAAAAGGAGATTCACAGTTAAAGCCATCAACTTAATTAAAGTGAGTATGATACCTTTTTAATAGTTATTGTCCATCTAAAATTCAACATTGTATTCCTTGACTGTAAGCCAATCCCCCCAGTAAAAGAAAAAAAAAAGAATCATTTTCACAACAAAGGGATTCCTTACCTGAAAGCAAGTATCCCTGTTGTTTGTATTAATGTATTAGTTATTTATTTGTATTAATGTATTACATTGCTGCTTTGTGATGTATACACAGTTTACCAGGTTCTTGCTGTGGTCCAAACGGATTTGAGAAAAGATAATGAAAGGGATCATATTTTGAAGTACCTTTTCTGTCTATAAATGAAATTTAACCTTCTTTATAAGATGTTTAATTTTATTTGCATGAAGTAAAAAATCACATTAAAAGTGCATTTTTTTCCCAAAGGTTTAATGCATGAACTAGATACCTAATCTGCTTATTTCAGGATGCTGTGGATAGTAATATTTATATGGTTTCAAAGTGAATGGTCAAAGCAATGAGAAAAACCATGAGGGACTATTAAATGTAGAGATACCACCTTAGGCTCAAATATGAACTGCAAATTGTTGAAGACTGGGAGAATATCAGCATTTAGTTTACCTAATCTTACACTCTTCCCTAAGTGTCTGATCTTGGGTGCTATCAGAGACAGGCTGCTGGGCAACAGGGATCTTCTACTGGACTGGATATAGCTGTTCTTCTGGCCTTATGGTTAATCCAGGCAGGGTCCATATAGATACTTCCCTTGATACAGGAGAGAAAAGCTGAAGTCTAGTGCTTAGCATTACTTAGAAGATCTGTTCCAACAAATTTGTTAACACAACATTTAAGCTACCTGAACTGGCTGTCCCTATCTTAACCCAAACACAATTATTCCTAAAAGGGCATCTCACCCCTCACTGCTTTATTTGCTTAAGGGGAATATGAAGTCAGCTTAATTTGCTGGGCTCTACCTTGCAAAACATTGTGGAAGCATGGTTTGTGAAGTACTGCGCCAGGACTAGATGTGGATGTAAAATAACAATACTTCCTTGTTAGTTCCCAGAGAAGATACACTTGAAGTGTAGATGGAAATTTAAAATCAATGTGCCATTTAATTGCTTTTATTTCCTCAAATGACTGACCAATGAAAAAGCCATTTTGTTTTAAATGTGGGTTTTATTGAACCATATCCTCAAACAAAAATCATAGGCCTTTAATTTTCTCTTCCTCTAGCTATGTATTGCTCTGGGACTACTAAGTCTTATAGCATCCAAAGTGTCAAAGTGACTGTATGAAATGTAACATTTAAAACCCCTTAAGCAGTTGTAAATCAAAGCTGTCCCATAATTTACAGTACATTTATTTTTAAAAATCATGTTTATATAGCATCTTTCAACCCAAATGATCTCATAGCATTTTACAAACTGGATTCAATTCCATCAGCATTGAGATTCAGCCATCTCTGAGAGGTTAAGAAGCTGGCAAAACAGCAACTTCAGCTATCAGAGGGACAAACTAACATATTGGCTAAGACTGTTGAGGGAAATTCCCTCATGAGAACAACTGTCACATCATTTTCATCTGCTAAGAATGTTGATTTTTCAGTATCTTGTCTCCATGAGTCTCTTCTTCTTTCCTTATATCATAAAATTATATCATATAATCTGTGTTATTCATCTACAGCAGATAAAGTGATGAACAGAATATCCTTCCAAGCAAGTGAATTTGCCAAACCACATTGTGACATAGTGGCAAAGGAGAGTCTTGGAGAGATGTTGCTCTATCAAAGCACCTTCCTTCCAACGCCTTACTCTTTGGTACTTGTGACATGCACAGAAGAAACAAATTTCCTCATATTTGATTCTCTGAACTTGAGAGAATGGGTCCTCCTAGGGGTACATGCCAGTAGGATTATAGCCCAGTCATGTGCATCACCTGCTGCTTCCTCCCACCAGATCTTTCTGACCTTCCCTATTAGAGGATCTGCCCTGTGCCCATACAGAAACTGAAATCCATCTCATCCCTGTCACTTCTCTCCTCTTTAGGATAAACAGAGTCAAATGGGACAACACACAGACCCCTTTTCGTAACATCAATTAAGTGATATAATTACAGATAGAGACCAAGCAATTACAATACTTACATTAAAGAACAGGGATAGACATGGCAAGCAGTTCATTCATCTTGTCCTTTGATGTGAAAAAAATGGAGTAGTTTTAAAGAATGAAATGTGATTAAAATGACATGAAACTTGAGTTTACCAGATCTGAATAGTCACATTAAGTGCATCCACTTATTTAGATACCCTCAGTCAGCAACATTGATTTATATAAGCTGTACAACAGAAGACATTGTATATGAAATCAGAGCTTTTCAATGTTTTTAAAAAATTCTTCCAAGAGATGTGGCAAACAACAGGCAGTGAGTTTGCCTTGCTAAATCCAGCATGTTTCAAGAATAATAGAACAATTGTTCACCTATTAAAGTTGGTGTTGAAGAAGGATATTTCATCGTCTGATATGTCATTCAATATTTGTTGTGCTCCTGTTCAAGACATTTCAGTCTCCCTAATAGGAGCCGAAATAAACTATCAGATTTAGAGGATCACACCATGCATAGCAATTAGTGGAAATACAATGTATAAATAACTCACAGACATACTGTGCATGAAATATGTAACAAATGCAGTAACAGAAATCAGTGCATTTTCTCCTTGTTTTAACAGTTCATCAAATGTTAAAGATGCCAAAATTATTCACATACAGTGGACTGCTGGAAGGGTGGTTGGCCCAAAACCTATGGCCAGGTATCATTTCAAATGTTGTCTATAATCAAGATGATTGTAGGAAAGTCTCTGAGAAAGTGTAAGACAGCACAACCCCACTCCTTGAATGGAGATAATTGTACACTCTGTAGGGTTTTGATCTAGCTTCCATGCATAATCTGCACACCAATAGAGTAAAATTTACTTCTGTGGCCTGATACTGATAGGGGATTGTGTCAATTTAAGAAAGAGTTTATAGTATGCAGAACTGTTGAAAAGTTGCTTTATGAAGAGGCCATTAACATATCAGGAGATATTCAGCACTATAGCTGTGGGATGACTTTGAAGAATTTTGCTAGACTGGAACACCAGCTAATGGAGACTTCCAAATTAAACCTTGTTTTCTTGGTGTTCAGCAATACAAGCTTGCTCAGCATTCCTCAGCTGAGATTGGAGGACTCTGGATGTGACTCTTTCCCTGGAGGTGTTTGGACAACAGATGTTTGTACGTTCTACTGAACCCTCAAGGTCTTCTCCAGGTCAGCTCTTGTGACTTCTGCGTCTCCCATATCATCTTGACAGCTTTGGTAATTAGCCTCCTGCATCCAGCCTTCGAGCGCTGATGATGAGCACTGCCTGCAATGACTGCAGAGGCCGTGGCAGCTTGCCTTCTCCAAAGTTATTTGTAAGTCCTCTGTCTCAGCACTAAAGCTTCTCAAGTTAAAGTAAAATTTTAACAGAGGAACAACTGTGTTGCTCCTCATCCTGCACAGTGAGTGGTGCCTTACTGACTCTTAAACTTTTAGACCACTGTTTGCAAGCAACAAAGGCTGCTTACTATTACAACGTCTGCTTCGTATTTTAAACAACGTACACACTTACAGCATCACTCTTGCCTTGTACTGTAGGGTTCGTTCTGTCTTTCAGAAGAAACGAAAAATATAATAACTAAGTTTAGATACTTTCCCATTTCAGAACAGCATGAATTAATGCAGTTTTTAAGTTTGTATTTTCTGCTGATGTAATGACTCACATTTCACTTTTTCTGAGCACTTACATTCTCTCTCAGGCTATTTTTTTCTAATACTCTTAGCATATAACTATGCTTCGTCCTTGAGATGGTTCAATTTTCTAATAACACACATTTCTTAAAAAATATTAATCCAGAGATTAACTCTTTGTGGTTAAGATTTCTGTATCATCTATAGTTGTGTACTTTCTCAGATTACTTAAGGTTTGGTTTTTTTCTGAGATCTCACCCATATTTTCAATCTGTTGTTCATCACTTTGTAATTCTGCATGTCTTTTTCCTGATTTTTTTTCTGTTTTTTTTTTCCTAAATCACAGCACTCTTGAGTTGTAGTCTTGCTTTCTGTCAGATGCTTGTTTGAACAGATTCTGTACACACTGTGAAGAACATTTCTTTCAACCTAGCAACATTTTTCATACCCTTGAGGACATTTTAAAATGTGGATCTTGTGAGTGAACACATGAGCACAGGAAATCAAATTTTTCAAACTGAGCATATTGTGAATTTTTTAGATGAAATATATAAAATATTTTCCAGTGCTTACAATAGTAGAAATGAATGCATTTGTAATTTAGAGAAGAAAATCTGTACAGAAAATATGCACAAAGAAGATTAAATTCACAAAGGAAGTTAATAAATAAGTGCAAGTATCACTATATAGTTTTCATTTACCATGAGGGGGGATTTTCAGGCTCTTCTGTTTACAGAAACCTAAATATCTTTTTAAAAGCACTTTTCTTCATAAGACTTACCATTTTTACATCAAAGATCTGATATCTTGGAACAGTAGTTCACAATATCTTTATTTTCCTTACAGAGTGGCCTAACTTTTATAGGTAACTGTTGTTTTTCTTAGTCTTTTGTTAGGGAATCGTGCTGGGAATATTGACATTTCTCTTGGCCTCCCTCCTCATTTTCAGTTTCCCTGAATTGTTCCTTTATTTCTGTTGTGTTCAGTGAATCACTTGCCGTGTTGATGCTCAGCAGGAGAGAGGTTGACTTTGACGTGGGGCAGCAGAGTGCTGATGCTGTAACCACTGGGAAGCCCTGCAGGCTACTGCTGTCACAGGGCTCTCTACTGCCCTGATCATTGGGTCCCTCTCCACGATGGGAGGATTTGCGTGGCAAGACTGCTTCATTTTATTTTGATTTTTAAGTGGAATTTAGCGTTTGCAGAATATGCCAGATAGAAGAGAAAGGGGCAGAAGTTCATCCTCTGTGCTGCTGTTGTAGTCCTTTGTCTCTTTGTTAAACATGCTGTCCAGCATGTAAATTTTGACAAGGATGTCTGTCTGCAAGAAACTGCTTGGAGAACACCAAGGGCATCAAAGATGTGTCAGCTGTTACCCAGCTAGGGAGATTTGAGCCACAGACCTTAAAGGCGGCAGGTCCTCTACTCTGCCAGAATGCCAGCAGACCTCTGTGCATCCAGATGTGTGTGGCTAATGTCACAGGTTAATATCACTGTGGCCAGATATGGATAGCAAAAACAATTGACTATATCCCCAAGGGAAAAAAAAAAGTGGCTTTGAAAATGTAATGAAATTCCTATTCCACATGGTCAGGAGAACAGTGCACTTACTCGCGGTTTGGTGCATGGTCCTTGAACCACTGTGTAGCAAGATAGTAAAATCTGTCCTTTTGACCATTATTGCATGTGGAACAATATACTGGAGAAAAAAGCAAGGCATCAATACTGTACTTTTACTGTACCTGCCATAAGTAATATACTAAATTGTATCATAAAACATCTAAAAAGGCTGCTTTCTTTGCTACTTAACATTTTCATGTGTATTTCTAACTGGCATATGGTGCTAATCTGACAGTTTTTAGAAGATGAAACCTTGTTCATGTTCACAGAATGTATCTGGTATCACCCCTGACCTTGGAGAAAACAGTCACCACGTGCGTCCAACAATCCTCACCTTCTTAAATACATAAGACATTTCAGAGGTAGAGAGTTAGTGGAGAAAAGCATGACATAACAGAAAATAAGCAAAGGTCTCCTTTTTTTGTCTCACCTGTTTTATGTTGTTGTTTGTCCAGTGATTTATACAGCACTAATCTTGATCCATGCCAGTTCGATATGGAAAGGAATTAGTCCCTCACTCTCCAACCTCACTTTCAGACTTCGATCTTGCTCCTGAATATAGCATATTAACCGAGGCAGTAAGTCTTGCTATGAGGAGGCTGGACACAGCACTATGTACGGTACCAGCCTTCAGTCTTGAGAATCTGAGCAGGTCTGGCAACTCAACACAGCTCTGTGTTTTCTAATTTCAACAGAACTTGACAGCCACTTTATCCCTGCAGTCCTCTGATCCTCTAGCATTTTGTGATAAGCCTTAAGTCCCGCATAGTACATGAGCTCATTGACAGGATGAGCGAAGAATGAGGAGTATTATTCATTGTTCCCATTCAATGTAAATCTTTTCAACAATAACTTAACAGGAGAGCAGTGTTACTTCACAGGGAAGTTTACTTTGGATACATGTGCTTTAAAAAGTTACACTTTATTCTTGAACTGTGCTGAACAATGCCATTTCCTTCTTTTCTCCTCTCCTTCCCACTGTAAGGATCTTGTTTATTCTATGGAAACCAGTGGTATTATCCTGATTTTGCACTGTGGTGACTAGAACTGTCCAGACTACCAAGGTTTTACATCAGGAGAGGCAACTGACACACTTGGGAAAATACGTGGGTTGCATGACACTGGCTCAGGTTCCAGTAACTCTGCAACTGCGGTGTGATGGGCTGCTCCCAGATGCATAGGCCCCATGAGGAACTCAACCATCGTGGTTCTGCTCTGTAAGTATGACAAGCACCCTGGTCATTGAGTTTTAAGTCAGACTCTGGAAATACTTTCAAATGCACTTCATGTTGGTCTTCAAAGCGCCCCAAAATAAGTCTGGGAGGAAAAGTATATCATATCTGTAGGAGAGATGATTTCTATCAGAAACTAGAAAATCATGCACACATTAACCAGAAAATTAGGTCAGAGTTTTAAGACAGGGATCCTAGAAATCTCTGAAATTCCCTGTCATTATAGTTAGGAAAGAGTGGCTACTGTATGCTACACACGGGCTTGCTTTGGTTACAGTTTTCTGCATCATTCTTGCTGACTATTTATAAAAAAGTTGGCTTATCTTTATTAGCCTTTCCCCTTGACCGGAGATGGACTGAGTGATCTAATAGGCTGCTTTCCATTTATGAGTTCTGATTCCATAAATAACAATTTTTTGGATGGAAAAATAAGGAGAACACCTAAAGACGCCTATACAGAAAACCAGAATCTAATTTTATATTATAATAACCGTATTAGAATATTTTCAGAAGAAATTTCTACTAGTGTATTTCAGAAGGACAGCTTATTAGTTGGTTGCAATTTAAAACAGATCCAAATACTGAGATGTAGTGCTCTGCTTTCTTTCATTGGCAGGTGGGAGAGGAGGTAATGGCAGAAGGTGTCCTGAACTCGGTTTCCTGACTCAGATAAAGACTTTCTCTATTGCTATTTTACATAACCTCTCAGCCTTACTTCCTACACCCTTTAAAAAAGTGGGCTAAAGGAATGCATAAAAGCTGTTATTTCATCTCTATTCAACAAGATTGACAGCTTCTGTAAAACTCTGTAATTATCAATATTTTGCTGAATCATACTTTCTACCAGTGTTACAACATTCTCCACCATCACTATGTATTTCCTTATCTGTTTCAAAACCCTGTGTGCATCTATGCTTAAAGAAATGCAAGGTGTAGTTCTTGCCTAAAGAAGGCTTTGCAAGATATTCCCCCCAAGAAGTTACAAATAGACCCAAGCTTGAACAGTTTTCCAGGCTTGAAAACGTAGGGCTGAAATTAACTGCAGCTTGGGAGAAGGAGATGGCAGTGCCCAGGTGCCCGAAATAAATAAAAATGAAATCTCAGAAGTATAGATAAGGCTTGAGTGGCAAAGGCCTTGTTAGTTACTTTTCCCTTCTTTGTAAATGTGCTTCCTCTTTTTATCCCTGTGACCAACTTTTTGTCAACTTCTCCTGCTCTTTTTTTTTCTTGCTTGATGGGAAAAGCCAATTTGTACTGGGCTACCCGTAGACTCTATTTGCTAGGACGAAGAATTTTCATCAGGATTACACAGATCAGATTGATTAAAGATTCCACTTAGGCTGGTTGTCATCAGATCCAGGTGCTCCTCAACACTACATCTACATTTCCAAACCTCTCAAGACATACTCATCTCCTTTTGCCACACAAAAGGTTTGCAAAGAGCAGGGTGGAACAACAAGCACAACCACCTTCTCCAGTTTGTGAGTTTCGCAGCTTTCTCACGATTTCGGGCTCATTAGGGTGGTTACAACTCTCTAGTCAACTCGCATACAGAAACAAGTGTAAAAGACACACACACACATAATAGCAGTGAAATGTGAAGCTGTGTAAAACTCACTGTATCACAGATTTGAACCTCAAGCTCATAATTATATTCATGAAAAAGAACAGCTTTCCTTGTTTCTTTGTGTGACCTTTTTCCTGTAGAATGATTTTCTAACACGTACCAAATGTCACAGTGTTTTGAAAGACTGAAAATGGTCTTCATTCACAAAGGAACGTAAGCGCAAATCTTTAATGGGACTCTGCACCTGCTTCAGGCTATACATGCACCTAAATACTGAACTGAATCATGGCCCTCAGTAGGAAGAGAAACCCCAACTGCTCAGACCCTAATTTTCTTTATTTATTTTGAAAGTTGAGCAACTGAGAATTGATAAAGTAGCATTTAAAGAGAAAAAGCCCGCATGTGATTTATAAGGTATTCGAGAAGATACATTAGAAAGCATTATGGGATGTAATCAATCAGTGCCTGGACTACACAAGATACTAAATGCTTTTCTCTTTTCTACTTTCAGCAAGTAAGAGGACAGATCAGGTATTAGTATGGCACATTTTTCTAACTGATGGCATCATTTTCTAGCACCTTTTCTTGATTTATGTTCCAATGTTTATCCAATTTCCTTTATAACACCATCCAAAGCAGAAACATTAGGTATTTGTTATTTAACCTCTACGATACCTTCAGAAATTGGCAGAACAAACAGGACTCATATTCTTATTCTTGCTTTATATGACAATTTGGCAAAACTGAAACATTAAATTCATTTACTGTTGTTACCATAAAAATATGGTGGTGTTAGCGCATTTTTGGCCTTAGAAGAAATTTGATTTTCCTTACTAGCAAGCAAAGTTGAGTGAAAAAGACCTTTTCCTGTTCCCAGTAAGATAAAAAGGAATTTTGGCACCAACATACAGTGGGAGGAACGCTGGTTCCTAATTATTCATGAATTTCCTGGTCTCAGACTGAACTACACAAGAGTCTGGAAACTGGGGGCAAATGTAGCTCATAATTTATTTAGCAAACTATGGAAATTTATACCGAAGAAAGAGAATTCTACTCCCTGCCTGAGGGATTTCTGGCTATCTCACAGCCAGTTTGGAGATAGTGATTTCACTGGAGTCTGTCCCTCGTGACTTCAGTTTGCAATCAAAAAAATAACCGACTGACAAAAAGCCCACCGTGCGCACTAAAGAGCTGGGCGTTCTACAGAATCAGCCAAATGCTCATTCTTGTTTCCCAAACGAATTTTTTCCTTCCTTTTCAATGTAGTATATTTGATGGCAACATTGCATAACATATAGCATGCCAGAAATAACTTGCAAACTTTGGGAGTCTAACAATATAAATAACTTGATCCATCCACCCAACCTGACCAGTTCCAAGTCTTGTCTTTGCTTTAAAGATGACTCAAGTTACAGCTTGGGGGTTGGTCCTAGCTAGAGTCCATGCACCCTTGAAAATGTAACCATCTTGTGGCTGTTTTACTCAGTCTGCTGGCCTGTCCAGGGATACAAGCTGAATTTTGATCTCATCATATTTAAAAAGACCACAGTGCTGTGTCAATGCAGATGAAAGTTATCAAATTCTATTAGACTCCTAATGCCTTCTCACAACTCTCACATGTATCCAACAAGGCAGAAAATTTTCTTTGCGGTGCTAGCACAAAGGAATTTCTAAAGTAGATCATATTATTGCAGCAATAAAAATGATGAGATGTGTCAGTAAAAGGTCTTAGAGCTGTCGGTGAACTAGCAACACCACTTTGGACATTGCAGTTCAAGTATTATTTCACTGTGCTGCAGCCATTCAGACTAGATTACCTTAACGTAAGCTACTTTGGCAGAAAAGACATATCCTCAGAGACTTATTTTGAGCAGTGAGAAGCCCTCCTTATGTTGAACCTTACTGTCACGTATGTCATCAGTGGTGGCACTAGAAAGGTGGTACATAGGAAACACAGATATGTTAAACCTGCGGAAGAACTTTCAGGAACGTATCTTGGTTTTTTTCCCTCCCTCAATGAGCTGGTAATTGCAGCCTGAAATTTTTTCTAATCTCAGTCCCAAAAGGATGTTGAAAGATTTAAGGGATTTATGCAAGTTGAACCTAGCACAACAGAAACTAGCCTGGGGGGATG
>JAOBAS010000045.1:21590757-21603018 GCA_025311575.1 Elanoides forficatus
CCCCCTTTTCTTTAAATGGTTCTGCCACAGTACTTGATACTGATGGTTATGCTTATAAAGATAAAATGAAAGTGGTGATCAGAATGTATAGTGTTGACAGGCAGACAGGCCTAACGGGAATATTCTGCTGTAGAAGTGAAATTGTAGTATTTCCAGTTGGTGAGCAATCATCTTATTCGATACATTTTAAGTAAGTCTGAGACAAGTTATCTTCTCTCAAGAGCACCTGGTGTACAGTAAACTTCCAAAACTTCCCTGAGTGTAATGCCTACAGCAAAAATGTTTATTCAGAAATGAGAGAAAATATATGTAACCTTTAAAAGAGGCATATTAAAAATGTTACGACTTCATAACATGAATTATGAAAACAAACCAACCACCAAATCCAACACTCCAAAGGGCAAAAAACCACTGTCGACTGTGCAACTGAAATACATTTAATTTACATGGTTAGTGGAATCGTTAAAATATCTGTTTATCTTATCAAAATTATGTAGTGCAGGTCAAAACATTTCCAGAAACAATTTTTAGAATCCAGAATGTCATGTTCTAACCTTGGGAATGCTGCATATGTGTTGATAAAGTAACTTGGCAAAAAAAATCTAAGGCAATGATCAGATTATTCTATGTATTTTTTTTATTTTGTGTGTGCATATGTGGGTGGGGAGGTAATGCCACCTTTGAGGATTATGAGAGTGAATATAATATTCTGGATGGATACAATCCTATAATCACCTTTTTTTTTTTGAATGATCACACATTTCAATGCATGAACATGGAAGCAATTATTTCAAGGGAAAATACTTCTAAGGAATTTTGTGCTTACAGAAACTTACCAGCCTGCTTGACTTCATTATTACATTAGGTCTGCCTTGGCACACCTTTAGTCTGCCCTCTGACAGCTTCATGTTTATATGCAACTCCCAGCATGAGCCTAGACTTAAATCACCTATTTGACTCCATCTTCAAGGAAGCTTTTGCCTCAGGATGCAGTGTGCTAGAGTTTAGGGCTGGCCTTTCTGTGTGGGAACAGTAAGGAGTATTTCTTGTTCAGGTCGTCTGTTACTAGATCTCTGGGAAAAAATGACAGGCTAGTACCAGCAGATGTGAAGGTTTTTAAACACAGGCCAGTTTCTAAAGCTGCTGGTCACACATTGTTCACCTCATAAATAACATATTGATCTCAATAAGAATGTTTTTGGAGTCAGTAAAAAATCCCACATACCGGAAAAACATTCAAATCTGGCTTTTCAGAGCAGTGTTCCACCACAAAGTACCAGTCTTAAACATAAAAATTACTTCAGTGTTCAGGTCACAGGATGATACTACAAAAAACTGTGAAATCAGCAGATCTGAAAGTGAAATGCAAATCACAATCAGGTACACAAACATCCACCAACAAATAAACATGAAATGTATTTGATTGTCTAGAGCTCAGGAGTAAAGCAAAACTCAATAAGGGACTCCTGGGTAGCTGTTGGGGTGAAGGAACAGACTGCAACCAAAACTTATTACCAATGGTGCTAGTAGGACTTCCTCTTAAGCTTTTCTAATGTTTCTCATAAGACCTTATTGCCATCAATTATAATTTTGCTAAGACTAGAGCCATTAGCACAAACATTTCCCATTCTAGACATGTCCTTCTCTTCAGTGTTGTAAACCATAGAACATTATCATAAAAATAGTATGTAATAATAGTAATATTATTATATAAACACAATTTGAAAGGAATGTATTCAAGTACTCAAAAAAATGAAATGACCTCAAGGGAAAAAAAAGACCAAACCCACAACGTATTTTTGTCTGTGCCTATACATTTCATCCATTTTAGAATCACACTGAAAAAAAACCAGTTTATTCACACATGGTGAATATAGTCTTATCTGTTAGGCAAGCTCATCAAAGATGAATTTTGGATTAAGAAGCCTCATTGTTTTTCTGCTGAAGAGCAGGACTTTTCTTGCAGATCCCAAGCCCGGCAGTAGGCATATCAGGAACCTCTTTCAATCTGTATTTTCCCTGCTGGCCTGAGGGGCAATGAGGAAGAAGTCCCTGAAACAAAATGCAAAAGCAACATTTATTAGATTATTAGACATTGAAGACCCATGCCTAGACATGGAGAACAAGGGGAAAGACTGGCTGAGAAAGCTGGAGTAGGGATCAACTGGAGGAACCCTCAAAATGTGAAGGCTAAGTCTATCATGAATTAAAGACAGCTTCTTATTGCACGTGTATAATAAGACAGATTTATATTGTTCTAACAATCTTATTCTATCACTGCCTAGTGCTAAGACCTTGCCTCTGCTTGACTTTGTTGGTCGTCTTATTAAATGAAGAGTCTGGGTTAAACTAAACCGATATCTTTGCACATGACTGCAATTCTCTATTGACTGCAGAGACAGAAACCTTTTATTTAGGGCTGAAGATGCTGAGCTGTCTGCTGCTAACTGAACTTTCAGGAGGTTGTGGAAATTGTCACCAATGCCAGGCAAGCCCAGAGTAACAGCAAGCTGCTGAACTTGCTGACAAGAACTACAGTGAAATGACTGCACGTCAATGAATTTGTAACGGTGAAATGAGCCACAACAGGCAACTTTTTCAGGAAAGAAAACTACCTTTTATTTATGAATATTTAAAGTGACACTGTTTGAAAACACATCCTGTGTTTTTATTATGGAAATTTTATTGATAACAGATTTCTTTCTGCTGACACCTTGATCTCCTTTAAACACTGGCAGTTCTTTGACAGTTCTTATTTTTTATGCCATGGTATTTCAGATAAACAAAGAATTCAGCTCAAGGCATTTTTCTGAAATTTGACAGCTCTTCCACATTTCATTTCTTTGACAATTTTTAAACTACTAACCCAGTCGTAACAGGGACTGCAAAACAAGGCAGTTCTGACAAAGTACACATGGTGTTTGAACCTTCTGTAAAAGCCATTTTGAAATAGTATATTGCTGCTGTAGTTGATTTTGAAGCATTTTAGAAATGTATCTGCAAATGTAAACCTACTGCATCTGACTTGAGTGACCACATATAATAGACTGGGTAAATGAAGTTTCTGCTTTTTCTTGTCTTTCACTTGCTCACATGCTCCACACTTTAGAAAGAGATGTGAATGTAATATATATTGAAACAGAAATTACAATTTTTTTCTTAATTTGAAATTGAAATATATAAGTTTTTTTAATAACTTTTTTTCTTTTAAAAGGCACTTCAGCTGTAAGAGAGGTCATGAGATGACCCTGAGCTTTTTTTTTTTTTTTAATACAGGCTTCTGCACATATGTCCTCATTTCCTATGAAGAAGCACATTAGAGGCTTTCAGTTAATACGCTCCTCATCTTGGGGTCTGGTCCATGGCAATCACGAGCCATTTTTCAGCCATTCCACCTTATGAATTGTGTGTCAATGGCTTTGATGAGGTATGTGTTGCCAAAGTATGACCAGAATTTTATCTATCCTCAAAGTACAGAAAGTGTCTCAATCGCACTTGGTATATATAGACCTTTAAGTCAGCAGGTGCAAGATATCAGTATTAAAAGGTTTCTTCCTTTATTCCTGCCACAGATCTGAAGTAGTTAAATTGTTACATTAACCAATGTCAATAAATCATCCCACACTTCAGCAGATAAAAATATTCCACAATGTCTCCTGTTGTGAATTCTTAGAACTATGAATTCAGTATTTTAATTCCAAAACTTCACAGTTTCCTCTTAGGCACAGGCTGTTTTAATAAACAGAATAGTAAAACAAACACATTTGTTTTATTATTTTTGATAAATTACTATCAAAGAAGCAACAGGAGGCTAACTGAAGCTGAGGTCAATTTCTTTAAAACTACTACTGAATATTCACACCAAACATCTTGCAGCATGTACTCATCTCTCAAAAGCATAACAATAAAGTTCTCCCATTGTCACTCCTGTAGCAGATAATTTTTGGGGTATTGAACTAGCTTGAAAAACAATAGTTTACCTTTTTAAATAATTACACTTTTTAGTACTTTAAGATGAAGCAGCATTGCTGATAGCTGCTTCTTACCATTGTTTTATTTAAGTAAACAGAAAACTAAAGTAAACCTCATATGTGAATAGGCTTTCTTTTTGGCAGCCTCTGTTCAGCTGTGGAGCTAGTTGGTTACAGACTTCAGATAGCCACTCCAGCTATCAAATAGAGCCAGAAAAGAAACACAGAAGGGAGCCAACTATGATCCCAATAATGAATACTTTTATATGAGGAGAAACTAAATATTGGGATTTCTCTTTCTGGAAATAAATGAACTGAGAAGCAATATGATACAAGTCTGTAAAATCACAGTTGGCTCAGGGATTGCCTCTGATATCATAACTCACTATTACTCATAATGTGAGAAGTTGGAAGCACACAATGATCCTCTTACCATAATTAAGGCATGCATTTAATGGCAAAGGGACATATATTTTCATACAGCTTGTAGTGTGGAACTCAGTGCCACAGAATGTTTTAGAGGGAAAACATAAAAAAGGGTTCAAAGAGGGAGGCTGGAAAAATTATACTTAAAGTTACTGATGCTTTTGAACAAAATGATCCAGCAGCATTTTCTGATTCAGAGGTCCTCATATTGATGCATCAGAGAAGCTAGAAATATGTTACATTGGGGAAGGCCTGAATATTAAACTTCTCTGCAGACATCTGCTTCTTGTCGCTGTTAAAGGAAATGTACTGGTGTAGGTAGGCTTTTGGTCTCATCCGACAGGAAGGCTAAAACATGGTCATACTTAGTGCCACGCAGCAGGAAGCTGAAAACTGCATGCTATTTTCCTGGCATAGGAATGTGTTTTAAGATGGTTAACAATTTATTCTTCATAGGAACCAAAGCATTTTCAGCTTTCCTTGTGACAGGAGGGAGTAGAACAAGTTTAACAGAAAAGATTTTGCCCTTTGTTAGGCAATTTGTGTTGTTAATCATTATCTTCTCTAAAAATGAGACGCAGCTGCACCAGACAAATTTTGCTTCTTAAGCCCCCCAAGTCAATTATTAGATCCTCAAGAAGCCATTCATATAACCAATTTCTGTTCCAAGAACACAAAAACTAATGCAAATTTATTCATACACGTCTTTTCATGTTGTAAACACTTGAGGAAGGGCAGTGATGATACACGAGTTTTAAACCGCTTTTCATATCAGTTCTGTGTTTTTCTTTGCCTGACGGTAGAATTTCATTATATTATAATAAAGCTTTAGTGCTGGTACAACTTGTTCCTGCTGTAATTTGCTTGTTTCAGTTTTGCTTCTTCTTTTAAGAAGTCACTTTTTAAGAGCATCAAAGAAGCAATTTTTAAGTCTAGACAGCATAAGCCAATGGTGAAGGAAAAGGCTCTCAGCCAGCAGGAAGACTATGTGTGACTGATCAGCCTCACTGGGAGGTGGGCTATAGAGTGAAAATATAGTGCTGTTGCCTGGTGCAAGACAGCTACACCAGAAAAATCAGGGAGAAAAAACCCCAGATGTTTTTCAAGCAACCTGCAACATTTATAAAATATGCCTGATCACACTGCATTATTATTAATATCTTCTTGCACCCATGGAACAAAAGGAAATTTGTACAAAAATGTCTCAGCATGGCATGATTAAAGGTTTTGATGGTCTGGACTTTTTTATCAGCTAGTGAGCTTTAGGACTATTGGGACTTCAGCAGAATCACGATTCCAAGTCAAACAAGGGGATTCCAAAATAACACCATACAAGGTTCTGTAAGCACCTATAACGTACGGCTACGAGGCCCTCCAGCATTGTGTGTGTGGTCATTAAGCAGGCTGTGATCACTGTGACTGCACTGGCAAAACAGGGACTGGTCACATCCTCCTTCATCAGAATTCCCCTTACCACTCCCCTGATACTTGTTAGGGTATGTATTTGTATCTTATACCATTGGATAAGTATTTCTATCTTAGGTGAAATACTCTATGAAAATGAGTATTCAACTTCTGTAGAAGTTGTTGGTACTGCTGTTTCATTATCAGGAGTTCAATGGCCTCAGAATTCCACAGTCATTTGCACATTTGCTGAAAAACTGATTAGCACCTAATTTTGAACGCACAACCAGCTCTCAACATCACATTGGTTTGTCAGATTCAGAGGGACAAAATTTGAATTAAGTGGCTCAAGTTGTAGCTCCTGCCTTTAATATAAAGCCATGGCCTTTTTTTGCAAGGTATCAGCTAACCAATGATGGAATCAGAGAGTCAGGGGAGCTCAAGACAGTAAAAATGCCAACAGAAATAAGTCTTAAAGCATTGGGCAAAATGCTTAACTCCATAAAGGCCAATAAGAAAACAAGCCTCCAGATTTTGTATTCCTTAATGTTATTAAAATTATGCTATTCAAAACAGAGAACTGAAATTTTATAAACTAAATATATACATTTTCATGTTTCTAAAAGGTAATTATGTGTGTCTTCCTAAGTGCACTTCCATTTGCCCCTTTATATCAATTAAAGCTAAACCCAGGTAGCAGAACAGCAAGTATTTTCAAAAGCCTGTGTTCCAAAGTGAGTGCCTGGTGAGACTGTAAAACAAAATGCAATGATAGTTACTAGCTCATCCCTCACATTAAGTGTATTAAAATAAGACTGCTCATGAGCACCACTTTTTTTCCAGTTGCCAAAATATAAGTAAATCTCACAATCAACAGTTAGCTATTACCACAATATCTGAGCACTTCTGGCATGACTGTATGTACCTCACTTAGTACATATGTCTCACATTGAGATACTTATCTTCCGCAGTAACTACAGGCTCCTTTCGAGTTCATGATTTTCTTCACTTGATACGCAAGCACAAAGATGACTCCAGGTAAGGCTTAATCTGAAACACAGCACTGAGTATCGTATTTTTTTTATTTTCCCTTTGCTGCATGTCAAAGTTTTGTTACGTAAAAGATACTGACAAAGTTACCAGCAGATAACTTAGCCTTACTTCTTTTTTCCTGGAGGATAGGTGGTGGGGAGGATTCTGCACTGCTTATACAAAGTCCAGCTTCTGCATATTCACTGCATATCTCCTGTTGCAATGTTTTGGCTGGAGAAAACCTGAAAACAAACCAGATGAATTACAGGCAAGGCCACAGAGAGCGTGCCTTGGAAAGAAGCCAAGCTGCCACAAAGGACTGGATTGTTTCCTCTAACCTGGTTTTATATAGTTTTCATCATTTAAAACTAAACAAACAAAAAGCCCAGAAAATTTGCGGCAGAAATTGATGATATGTGGAGATTTAAGCAGGAAAAGCAACCTAGCACCCTGCAATAGTAAGAAGATAATTCAAAATAAGTATTACTGTTAAAGACAATGCAGCACCCTGCAGCCACATCCTGTAGGAGGCAAAAATTGAGAAAATGCATGGAAGTACAGGAATAGAGGTAAATACAAAGTCTGATAAATTTAACAAGGACTAAACAAATGAAGTTTACAATGGGAGGCAGATGGACAGGAAGCCAAAAATGATTATGAAGTACATAGTTGGAACCCCCCACCAAATTATAACAACGTAATTACAAATTCATAGGAGAACTATAGCCTTTTTTTCCAGCTGCTCAGGTTCCTCTTATGAATAATGTCAATTACTGTATTTATGAAGTGACTCTAACATGCACGATCACTAAGCTTGATCAGAGCTGCTCCTTATTACTGAGTCACTAAAATCACCCAAAAGAAAAGTTTCATTTAACAGGAACTGATTGTGTTTCTTTGCTGTACACTCAAGAAGGAGAGCATCATCTCAACAACCACCAATTTAGGAGGAGAGAAGGAAAACTGTTGAAGGGAGGCATTATTTAACTTATAAATAGTTAAGCCCATAGTTTGACTAACATCAGTCTAACAAAATTCACCTGTCTGCCATCAACTTCCAGTTTTGAATTAGTGTTATGTGATGATTGCTAGAACTGGCACGAAAACAAATGAAATTAATATTGTACCCAAAAGTTAAATTAGAGAGGGATGATTTTAGGTGTTACATAATATTTGCTCAGTGCTCCAACTGTGTCATTTGAATTTTAAAATTGCACACCTACACTTAATTCTTTCCTAGCCTTCTGTCCATTTTTAATGATGTTTATTTCATTTTGGTAATGCTTCCCTCTGCAAGAAATGTTACTCAGGAAGCACAGCACCTGTGTAAAAAAACCTGCAACTATAAAACGTGCATCTACCTTAAACCATGAGTCCAAAAGTATCAAATGTTAAAACAGTCTCATACACTAAAGAGAAAGGGACATTTTAATTGTGTATGAAAGGTTAGAATAAACTGCATGACTACTGTGAGCAACACATTAAGAGCAGATTATGAAGTGTTATTATCAGGTTCTCCTTTTGTAGAAGACAGATCAAGTGCAGTAAGTCCTCAGCCACAGATGCCCTTGTTCATCCTGCTTAACTTAAGGCACTTAACTGAAACACCTTGTTAAGAATGCACTTGTCTGTGGCTTCTTTTATAATCAATGGTGAGAGCCCAACATCTCCAGAGTGAAATTTTGTCCAATTAAAGATCTGAATCATCCTCTGAAGGCACCTGTTCCTTTTCATTGACTAGGGTGACTAAGCTTCTAACTTAGGTGCCTCAATTAAGTGCTTAAAGTTAAGTAGGATGAATCTAGGTGGTAAAAGATCACAGAAAACTTTCCACTGTGTTTTGTATACCAAGCGCAAGAAATAATTCTGTTCATATTACCGATGCTCCTAGGAAGACATAAGCTTCATCTTCCTGCAAAGATGTTTGCAGGAACATCTGTTAACCCTCTTGTGGTGGGCTGATCTTGGCTAGCAGCTGGGCACCTACCCAGCCTCTCACTCGCTCACCTTCCCCAAACAGGGCAGGGGGAGAAAATAACATGAAAAGGCTCATGGGTGAAGATAAAGATAGGAAGATTGCTTAACCAGTTACTGTCACAAGCAAAACAAACTTGACTTGGGGAAAATTAATTTAATTTATTGCCAACTAGACAGCCCTGACCACTCCTCATGGAGGCCACTCCTACAGCCCCCAGTTACCCGTGCCTTGGCATGCAAATCCAATACATCTCCTTTTCCCAAGCAAACACAAATATATTTTGTGAGTCATAATGAGGTTGCAGATGAAAACTTTGTATTATTCTAGAACAGAAATATATGAGTCAGGTGCAAGACTTTTTTCATTAATTTTCTCACTGATAGTTCAGTTTATTGTAAAAGTAAGAGTTTTCATTCTTGCTGGTGGGACTTTTTAGTTCTGGATGAAATAACTATCTAATTTCCCCAAAGGACAGCTCTCAGGATGTAGCACTGAGCTGAGGGTATTCTCTGTGCTGTTAAACAGGCAATTACTTTCATCCTATGCTTCCAGAACTGACGAGCCTGTTTCCTTCAAAAGGCAGTTCAGATACTCCAGGGATCCAGTCAGATGTGGATACTGAACCATAACTCCACCAAAACCTATTATTTTGCATGTATGGGTGTTTTTGCCTACAGAAATACTAACTTTAATCTGGAGTGTGTCTGATGTCTAGGGAAGAAGGAGGTGCTGTATAATCTTTTGCATCTGTAGATATAAAGTGCAAATAAGTTGACTGAAAAATGTTTTAGGAAACGACCTGAAATGTCTCAGGTAACTCAGTTTATACAGGGGAAAACCAGAGTATGTAAACTCCTCTCCAAGAGAAAGTACACAGCTATACAGGTAAAGTGTGAGAAAATAAGAACCTAGTCTACAAATAGCACCACTGATTTTGCTGTTGGTTTCTTTTGGCTTTTTTTGAACATTTGGGTAGAGAGTTGTAAACTTGTCCCTTGTAAGCAAGTCCCTTGCTCCTCCCTCCTATTAAAAAAAAACCCAAAAAACCTGTCCAGCATTTCTGCTGTTTCTCCAGAGCACTGGTTCCTCTCAAGTCTTCTGGAAGAATCTAAAACTCAATGTCTTTCTTGTTGCTGAGCTGGACAAACTCTACGTTCTTTACCTAGTGCCTCTCAGATTACATGGTCCTTCCAAAGTTTCACAGGGCTCGTTTTGTTACACAAAACATCTCTGAAGGTGTCTGACCTATATACCCTGAAGCTCAGACCAACTTTAAAAGTGATTATGAAAAACCTTACACTCTTAAACTTATCACACTGCCAGTGCTGACAAGAGGAACTGACTTTTCTTTGCATTTGCGTCCTAACTCAGGGAGGGCTGTGTTCTAGAAGAGTGAGGCGAGACTGATGGAGTCTAATTTCAACAACACTGATAGTTTAATTTATGCCTAGTTGTTACATATTATGTAATTAATGCAGCATAATCCAAGAAATACTTCTAGGAAAGAGCCTGTTCTCGTTTTACATGCAAAGTTTTTTACGATCCTTAGCTTATTACAGAGAGATTGCCCTTCTAAGAGGAATTAATGCAGATGCATGGATTTCATAGAATTAGTAAACACTCTTCTTACTTGTTGCACTACAGTAATGACTAAGCCTCTTTTGCAAGCGCTAGATGCTATCAAGTGCCTTAGCTGAAAGACTTGGCTGGTAAGCTGCTTTTAGGTGTGGAAGTGTATGGTATATTCTTAAGACTTGGAACTCATAGAAACAATGGGAAAATACATACCAGGTAAACATGACTATACAACTAAGTAAACTGCAGCTCTGGTGCTCTGACTGATACCTCCTTCAGAGCAGTCCTTGATTCTGCTAGTTTTTACCAGATGCCATGGGAGTTGCTGAGACTTTTTCCTTTCTGAAAACAATGTCAACTGACTTCTTTAGAGGTCACAGATGAGATGATGAAGACTTTCTGCCTAGCTCATCCACTGATTCTCTGACTATCACTGTCAGCTACATTGACACTAAGTTCTTGACAAAATGGTCTGATTTTATTCCTTTCTGAAAGTTTATGTTAAACATCAGTTTGTTATTGCACTTCTGTGCTATAGGTCTTTTGTGTGATTTTTCAGCATCCAGCAGAAATCACTAAGGTACATACTTAACGGTGATCCAAAGGAGCTTTCTTCACACATATTCACTCCAACTACCAGGTCTTTGAAGCACCAGATACTGGGACAGAAAACAGAACTATCTGGCATGCATTTCACAAACCTGTGTACCACCGGAGAGAGAAAAATATACATGCCAGAGCTCACTCCAAGGCTCATCCTCTGCCAGCTGGGCTTGTAAACAGGTTACAGACTTCTTGAATAAATAGTGTTGAGAAAATCTGTGAACCAAATGTCCAAATAACCTGAGGGTCAGTTTGATCAATGACCAAAAATAAGTTCTGAAGCTCTGTTCTCAGCTGAAAGATTATATGAAACAATTTTCCTGTGGCTTTAGCCACCTGTGAGCCTCAAATAAACTCCTGTTAATCCACTGACTGAGACAGAGTAAGATCAGATTTATTAATGTTGTTCCTCAGAAAACAGCTGATGAAAACAGTTGGCAACTGACTGCATCACCCAAAAGCTGTGACAACTTCTTCTGAATTAATCAGTCACTAATCAGTTCTTGAAATAAGACTGTATAGAATGTGCTTTTGTAGGTATGCTTAACCAGTGAAAACTATTTTCTGAGGGCTCTTCTATTGTTTCCTTTCT
This sequence comes from Elanoides forficatus, assembly GCA_025311575.1. NCBI lineage: Eukaryota > Metazoa > Chordata > Aves > Accipitriformes > Accipitridae > Elanoides > Elanoides forficatus. Next base: position 21,602,339 of record JAOBAS010000045.1, read on the forward strand.
CCTTACTAATCTTCTGAAATAAGATGCACTCTACAAATCTTGATTCCATGACAGCAAGAGTCTTGCTAGATTATTTCTTAACCTTAGTTACCTAAAGGAAAATAATTTCATATATCATTGTCTCAGAGAAAAAAAAAAAAAGGAGAAAAAAATCCCCACCAAAAAACTCTCGACATAAATAGGGAGAAATCAAAGTACCAAAAGAAAAAGAACAGTGAGAAAAACTACATATAAAACCTAGGTCTTGTAATTTAATGGACTCTGGGTTATTCCTCATGTTGTCAGAAGCAACAAAAATGAACTGATTAACAGGGATTATTGTCCGATTTATGCTGCTCAGGTGGGAAAGAGCAGACAGACTAAAACCACATGCTACCTCAAAAGAAATGACTAGCACTCAGAATTTCACTGGTCTGTGATTAGGATCCACATAGGCAGATATTCTAAAGAGAAACTGTGTTTGTCCTTCAAGAAAGAAGGGTCATTACTTTGGAAAGCTGAGTCTCAATCTTGTCCTCCTGGCTTGGTTTTAATTTCCAAATTAAAACCCTAGTAAGAGAAAATGTATTTTCCTCTTTGTATTGGGTCTGGCTGAGATGGAGCTCATTCTCCCCACAGCAGCCCTCGCAGTGCTGTGCTCTGTGTTGGTAGCTAGAAAGGTGCTGATAACACACCAGTGT
>JAOBAS010000045.1:21609383-21633446 GCA_025311575.1 Elanoides forficatus
CCCCCCCCCCCCCCACCCCAACAAAAAAAAAGCAGTATCTTTTATTATGAGCCCCCAGGGCTTTGCTGGAAATCCATGGCTTCTTTGATACTGTCAAATCAAAATCTTTTCATCTCATGTACAGCAATATTAAAAAAAAAAAAAAATTTAAATGACAGCCTCAGCTCTCCAGCAGCACTGTTCTAAAATTTATATCATGGATTAGGTTATGTTCTGTTTTTGTGAAGGATGGAGTAGACCAATCTGTCTAGGCTAAGAAATCATAAGCTAAGTAAAAAAAACCAAACAGGTTTTTTTTTTTGATGAACAAATGGAAAAACAAAGGAAAACAAACCTATTCTTACTCAGAGAAAAAGTTGCTAGATGAAATTCATACACATGGTACTCAGCATTCACATTTACAGAGTCATAACTTCATGTGGCATCATCAACTCTTCAATCACCAGAGTGGGAAAATGCTTACCAGAAACTATAAGTAGGAAAAAGACAGAAGGAAAATATTATATCGGTTTCTGTGAGCATGGTGAGGAACATGGAAACATAATAACAGTTATGAAAAATATGTTTGCCTTGAAGCTAAAAGAGACCAGAATTTATCATTATTGGGTTTTCTGTATGTGGCTGCGTTTCTTGGTAAACAAAATTTACCTACCATTATTTCATACCCTTTTGCTGAGGTTATTTTTTCAAAGCTGTGGTACCATACATAGGCAGCTTTTTTTGCATGCTTTAATTTATACCCCTAATGCTATATTCCGTCAGTGTTGCACAACACCTCAGAAATTCAGGTCTTTAGGGAGGAACCACTTGTTACAACAGCAACGTGCCAAGACCCAAAATTGCAAGACAGAGTAACTCTATTTACATGCTTATATTAACATTTAGGTGCCTGAAAAAAGCCCATTTAAAAAAAAATGCTGAATACCTACAATTCCCTTCTAAAATGCAGTACAAATAGAGAGCATTGACTAGTCTCTGTGGAGAAGGTATCCTTAAGAGGAATGTGTTCTTGAATCATACTGCTTAAATATGGAACTATTCCTGCCACACCATAAACAGAAGAGTGCAAGGTTATGTGTGATATGTTACAATACAGTAAAACATACAATGTACAGCTGGCGGTAGTTCTATCTAATTTATTTTGACTGAGCTGTACTCATGCAACAAAGGTCATAACTTGAACAATAACCAGCTGAAGCATAAGAAGACACATTCATGCAAGAACATAAACCAAAAAATCCATTTCCTAAAGTTAGCTACAAGTCATCCTTTTCAATACTCCCACATTTGCTTGTATTTGAATTCACATATGACACACAACAAGTCCAGCACTGCAGAGAAATACGATCAGTACCAACTGTAGAGCACATCTGGCCTTAAGGATTCAGAAGACACTGGTCATGTTGACTTTAGGTCATTTAAGACTAGCAGATTCATAAACCCTATTATATTCAATAAGCTTACAACTATGTATTCAGAATCTGAATCAATTAGGTATTCAGATATTGGCAAATAGGAGATTATGAAATCTATTCACTTAATTTTCATCATTGTCATTTAGTGAGGAAATGACTCAAATCCTGTTCTCATTCAAAGTACTGGGAAAACTCTCCCTGATATAATATAAAACCATATCCTTGCCTCATTAAAGAACTTCTAATTTAAAAGCTCTACAGCTAACAAATTGTCTGCTGTCATACTGCTCCTTCTGGGACATGTGGAAGGAGTTTGCATATATCTATTTTGCTCAAATTTACTTTCTTCCCTCTTCCATTTCCATTCCAAACCTGGAAACCTCTTATTAAAAGTATCCAGAGGAAAGATGCACTATATTCTGTTAATACTCCTTTCAGTGGAGCACAAGCATAACCTCTCCTGAAACATGGAATGTCTGAAGAGATGTGCATGATAAGATCCTTCTGTACCCAAGACTGACTGACTATTATTGTTAATACCTTAAGGGCTGCTCAGACCTTTCTCTGCTCTTGCCACCACACTGTGTATTCAACGCACGTGTAAAAGGTAGCTCTCCTTTTCATCCCTTCAAGATTTGCTTAGGTCATAAAGACTAAAAGATTACCTGTCAAATTATATATCTACTTTCGCTAACCTTTACATGTAACTTGGGTGCTCTGTGATGACCTCCCTCTACAGTTAGTACTCTCCCAAATACCATTTTGAAGGCCCTTAATTTTCTTCTATTTTTTTATATAAGAGACCGTATGAAAACTGACGTGATGCCCCTCCGGTGTATTTATTGGTACAGATCTCTTGGTAAAGAATATCAGGCAGCAAAACTTGATAAATATTTTGTAAGAGAATACGAGATATTACAGGGTATATGGTTTATACAAGTTGTAAAAGGAAATGCACAGATAGATAAGGGTGTTTTCACATTAATTAACATCTGAACTCTGGTCATGTCATTTAAAGCATCCCAGTAGTTTAGCATGGAAATTTAAAATTGATTGAAGCTATACTTTTAGAAATTGGTAACAGTACCATTGCAACAATAATCTTTTTAAATTTCAATACAATTTAAAATTCAGAGTTCAATAACAAAGATTTTAGTTTTGCCTATATTAATTTTCTTATTTAAAATTGGACCTTATTTTTCAATTTAAAAAAATTAGTCTTTTTTGAGTAGATAAGACAGCGGGTGAACAGCTGCACAGAACGTATACGTGTGATGGGCCTTGAAAAACCATGAAAGTGTTTTCAAGGTCTCCCTCAGCTCATAACGTAAACAAAATTAGACTGCTTTCACATGGACTGTGAAGAAATGCTTTATGAATCAAATCACTAGTGTTTTAAGAAGTGAAGTACTTTATGAAGGAGTCAAATGTGAAAGTTCTACATGCATAAAAACACATTACTTTGCAGATGCAAGAGGATTCAAGAATTGCATATTATGGTCATGTGTATTGAGTGTGGAGAACTATTTAATGATGTAAATTTAGGTCTTATTAACTCATTGGGGAAGGTAACAATGTGAGAAATTAACATGGATATTGTTCTGAGCATCTCTTTCAGTAATTCAGAATAAAATCAGCCATTACTGTATTAACCTATCTTTACAATGGAAATTGCTCCAAAAAAAGTCAACAAACATTAAAACATTTCTGAAACAATGTTACAATTCATAACACTAACCTGACTATAGAGATACCTCAGCAATTGTTAATAAAACAGAACCATGCTATTAAAGAATTACAAAACAGCCCCCCCAAATGTATTACCTGTCTGTTGATTTTAAAAAATTAAAAAGAAGAAAAAAAATCTAGAATTTTAAGAACACATTGACATAAGAAATAATTTTCTTCTGTGACAAATCTGCCACGTTCCTAGCATGCTAATGATTTCCAGAATGTGGACTTTTGGGGAATGAATGTCACAGAAGCACAGGAACACGCAAAGCAAAACCACTGCTTTGTCACAGAGACTAGGTAAATCAAAGACTCTCCCAGCAAAGTGCTGGTCATAAGATTGATCTTATTTAAATTAAGCCATCAAGAAGAAAGGTATCTTCAAGCTTATTGTGGAGTCTTGATTGTGTTAAATATACCTGAATTTTAAGACGCAGTATGTACGCACATATGTTCTTTCTGCTCCAGCCTCCCCATACGAGGACTGACATCGCAGCACTGACCCAGAGTGAACACAGATGCAGGGAAGGATAGATATTTTTAAACCAAGTTCAGCACTATCCACAGCACTTGATATTTTTTACTGAGAATATAGCAACATTAAGCAAACAAGATGGATCAGCATTATTGAGTATAGCAACCTTTAGGCAAATGAGATGGATCAGCATTATTTTCTTACTGGCCCTACGTTCAGAGTGATTCTCTTGAAGGGCATAAGCTTGAGGGTCTTTTGCAGTGTTGTGAGACAGCGAGCAAAGCCGTTTATAATATCCACTTTGTAGACGGCCCTGCAAGCGTATTGTGGAAATACACTTGATGTTTCCATCATTCCAGTGACGACAGGAACATCCACCACAGTGAAACAATGAAGATGTATTAGTGAGTACTCTCTCATGGCTATTCCCAAAGCCTTTTGGAAGATTTGTGAATAATCCCCAAAGGGTAGCTTGGAATTCTGTGAAGCATATAGGTGACACAATATGCTTAATGAGCAGATAACTGCAGCTAGTCTAACTTAACAGCTTCTGGTCCAGTTCTAGAAACACTTTACCAATACAAATTTTGCCACAGTTCATACAGGACCAGGATTTCTCCTCCCAAAACAACACGCTAGAGAACAACAGGCAGACTACACTGACACAACAGAAAATTTATCCAAATGTATTTTAAAAGGGACTCAATTCACTGTTACGTTGTGCTTTATCAGTGGCCTGTTCAGACAAGAAGGCAATGCTGCAGCAGAGTTATATCAGAGCTGCATCAGAGTTAAATCAGAAATAACACTAGTTTCAATGTAATTACTGCTCATTTATAATAAGGTAACTAAATTTAAGAGTCTTTGCTACTAAAGATCTTTATTATTATATGATAACTTCCACAAATGAAATATAACAACTTCAGATGATCAGTCTAGGGTTTTTTTAAGTAATGCAAGTAAAAATAGGCTTCCTTCTCATCAGGGACAGTTACTCGTGCTTGTGGATGAGAGAGAGTAAAGGATCCAGGGCTATCAAGCAATGACAGTTTGAATGAAAGATTTCAAAGAAACAGGAGTGTGGAAGAATGTCTCGGGGACACAGAAAGGTAAGATGATGTTTAAGAAACAACTGCAAAATAAAAGCTTCTCCTGCCAAATGAGTGAAACTTGTCAAGTCTACTAGATCTCTTAATTAACTGGGAACATGAAAGAAGCTCCCTTCGAGGGATTCAAGCTTACAGGCATCACGGCTAGTTCCTTTTGTAGAGAATACAAAATTAACAATGCATTTATTAAGCACATAAAGCAACTTAGATGAGCTGAAAATATATATGACTAATCGGGCAAGAAATTATTCATCATGAGGAAACAGTGTCTTTCAAACTGGGTGGAAGGAAGGGTTAAAAAGAGCTGGCAAAATTCACATTTTGAATATACTGGAGGGTGAAAAAGGACTCAGACTTTGTCATATCCACACACCCCTCACCCCCCAAAATCCCTTTCTTTCAAAATTTGCAGGTCTATACTATCTTTAACAGATTTTTGTAAACATTTTTAATAGGAATCAAAAACCCAGGAAGCTCATTCATAACAAACTAAACCTAACAGTTCTGCAGATTATTTGACTCTCTCCTAACAGTCCAATCTGTTCCACATAGCATTGAGTTGGAAAACAATGACAGAATTAAACACAGTTCTAGCATAATTTTTTTGTAATCTGTTACAATTTAAGGGGATTATGCTGGATAAACACATACAAACAAAAAAGCACAGCTCCCTCACTAGGATATTTCTTTCTCCTGTGTTATGCTATGCACGTGATAGCCAGCACGTGCTGGCCAAAAAATTGTGGGTGGTTTTTTTTTTTTTTAAAAAAACAACAAGTAAGCAGCAATTCCACTTGCCATAATGTTGCCAACCCATTTGTGCCCTTGAAGAAAATCCCCAATTTCCAGAGTTCACATTTTCAGCACTTTCTGAAAAATGGACTTCTTTTAAACCGTTGATCTGAACACCTAAACCGCTAATCCAATCAAAATTATTAAACTTGAAAAATTCAATTCTCGGTGAGTGAAGGATTGAAAAGTAAGTCCTTCCTCAAATGAGATGGTTCTCCCAGTAGCAAATGCACAAGTAATCCTTAGTGCATTGCTGTTCCTTAGATGAACAAATGACAATACCAATGTGAGCAAGGACTACAAGAACAGATTCAATCAAGGACAGAGGGTGCATGATAGTGAGGTTTGTTTTGCTCTTTGCATAGCTTTCCTTTTTTTTTTTTCTTTTTTTTTAATTTAAGTCCAGTTCCCATACACAACTGTTAAATGTTAACTGCAATATATTTACTAAAGCAAATGTTGCTCTGGGTCCTCCAGTCACCAAAAAAACCCCACAAACCAAACCCCAAACCAAAAAACCAACCAAATTTGGAAGTCAAGGCTAATATTTTAATGTAAAATATTCTTTTAAACTATACTGTAGAGACCAATATTCCCCTTACAAGCAAAGGAATTGGACTATAAACAATTTCAGCAGGGCACTTCAATGAACAGGAAATATATTTGTAGCGTCTGATGAATCTGTTCATTAATACTCTCTTAGCTGAGCTAAAAAGATGTAGGCAATTGCTAGACTTGCAAAAAAAATGGTTTCACTCCCATCTTAACATTAAAGGTTTTGTGAAGGCACACACTCTGTTTTTGTGTGTTTTAAAGACCTACAACTGAAATCTATTTTTCTCCCATCCATGAAGTAGAGCATTTAAGTCATTACAGGACACTTAAACTCTAGGTGTTGGAAACTTTATCAGAGTTTTTCTAATCCCACTGTTCTTTCCAAACTGAAGGAAAGAACTTGGAGAGCATGTAAAGGCCAGACACGAGCAACGCATTTTGAATTAAGTCAAATAAGATGTTATGAGTAGCAAGCCAGAAAAGAAGGGACACCAGTCCAGGAGGCCATGCTAAGTGTACGAGTAGCCCTTTAACTTCAGTGCACTTCTCAGTGCTCATGGACATTACATACAAATAAACTGCATCAGTAAATTAGCAAATAAAAATCTGTGCAACAGCTAATGCTCCTGAGAATGGCTATAATCCTCTTAACTTCTAGTGCTGGTGAAAAGTGACACAGCAATTGGCTTACAGGGAGAGTTAAAACTTTGAATATCAGTAGGTTGGTTTGGTTTTGCATAAGCCCTGCATTCACATTTGGATCTGATCCAATGCAGCCAGGCAGGTTGGTGGGATTAACTTACAGTTTTCCTTCTACTACTACAGTATTACTGCTGGTGGTTTACTAAATGTCGCCTCTACTCTGCAGTAGATGGAGGATGAACACCACACACACATACCACACATCCCTGTGCTGGCTCACTCACTAACATTGCTTCTAATTCACCTATTTCTACACCTGGACAGCAGAAACTGTTAAAGAGCAATTAAACACAGCAGCTCCTGATCTGAACTTGTTTTGAAGCTTAAACTCCTAGAAGCAGCAAACCTAGTAGGAAGTTCAATAAAATAAAGATGAAATACTGTGAATTATTTAAACTTAGGGTATTTAGGCAAACACATGAAATTTTCACTGCGCTTGGTAACTGGACACAGTCACTTCCAAATGAACAAGTGAGAAGAATCTCACTTCCCAAACTCAGAAGACTCATTAAATAAAATGTGCATAAACTGCATGAGTAGATGCAGTCTTTATAGTAAGGAAAAACTGCCTGATGTTCTAGTTTGGGGAGATTTGGGGAGTTCTATGTCCTTACGTATTATAGGATTTTGATGTGGTATTTGTAGCTTTAAATTACATTATCATTTATCAGTCAAGGAACTGCTTTACTGTCCTAATGATATGCCAAAAAAGGGAACACATGAATCCCATCATTTACGTGAAGGGATGGTTGTCATAATTCCCCGCTTAAGGTTCTCTCTCTGCTTTTTCTCAGGAATTTCTCTGCTAAAGACAACTGGACCCTGACCAATGTTTCATGGGAATTTTCCAGTTTATTTTCTATCAGAAAATGTTATACCTTTAAAAAAGTCCCTTAGCTTCAGAGTAAAGCAACTCATGCAGGATAAAGTAGCCCTTATCCTGCAGATAGATGTCATGCCACTGACTGTATGTTGCTTCTGTTGCCCCAGGGATTGCTCCTGCGTGCAGGGAATTTCTGGGTAACTTGGTAAGCTGGGCTTTCAGTGGCTCCGTACATCACATAGACTGCAACAGCTGAAGCAAGTCTTGACATCTTTGGCTTGTGGGACAGTGCTACCTCCTGTATGGGCTAGAGTAACAAAGAACGGTTTCTGCTTTGGCAGAAACTCTTCAGTCCTTCACTATGGCTCGCTTTTTTGGTTGGCTGGTTTGTTTTTTTCTTCCTTCCTTCAAGCACACTCAATATACTCTGTATTTTTATTTTAGTCTAAGGGGGAATTTTAGAGGATGTCTTTGTCAAAATAGAACCACATAACCCCTACTTGGTGCTTAAAGATCTGAAACTGAGAAATGGGCATAAGGATTGATATGATGTATCACCATTATGAAGGCAAGAGCAGAGAGATTTGGAAGAAGATTCAAGAATTGTTCAAAGATATATGCCTGCACTCCACAAGAAAACTTAAGACATAGCGAAGGACAAAGGCAAATGAACAGAACTTGAATACACAGGAAACCTCTTATAGCCTCATTAACTGAAAACATAAAGAATTGTTTTTAATTGCTGTCATACCTAAAAAAAAAAATGCACACTTCCCCTCAAATTTCCCCATTCATTTACATCTTATATATGCATTTAGAAAGTAATAGGCAAAATCAGGTTTAGCTAAGATTAAAGAAACAAGATCTAGACTAACAGCTTTTATCTAGTTCAGCTACCAGAATAGGAAATTCCTCCTTACCACTTCAGACATTTGAGAAAATGTTTAGCACATTTTGATAAATTTGTTCAGGGTTATGTCCCTTCACAATTCTGTCTTTCCAACTTTGTGCTGGGAATTTAGGCCCCAATTCCCATGAAAGTGGTAATCCTGTACCACTCAGGAAAAAAACCAAAATGTTACAGGGTCTTGTTTCAGCAACAGAAATACCCATTAGAGACAGCTTCTTGCTGGAAGCAGTTTAGCTTAAAGAGGAATAGCTTCAAGCACGTGCCAACATCTTTTCTTGTTGGAGTCTCCCATTTCACAATGATAGAATTTAACTTGAACTAGTGGCCAGAAGCTTTTAGGGGCTTATGCAAATTGAACCAAATCATTTAGTGCTTTTCCATTACTAAATCACATCATTAAAAACTGTTTTACTTACACAAATTTAAATCAAATAAGCAAGATAATACTATATTTTGCAGGAGGCACTTAAAGGTCTTTCAAATCCCAAGAAATAAAGCATCAACAGGATTAGCAGGTCTTTTGGTGTCTCAAAGTACAAACATATTGGCTTCAGTAATACAAAAGCATTTGGTAGAGGGAAAAAAAAAATTAAAGTGTGGTATCAAAGTAATTTATCACCCTGGGAGATAGGAATGGAAACTGTTGAATGAAAACAGAAGAATAGCCTTTCTTGCATTCATTTTTTCAATGCATGTGTCAGGGGTATTCATGTTATTCAAAAAAACCAGACCAAAATCATTTGATGTGACAGGTGCATGAGCTTCTGCTGATCTGAAGAGATCTTTGCAGATTAAAGTACCTGGAGAAAACACAGATTCAAAGAAAGCCTGGAGCTTTCATTTATACATAGTAAAAAAAAAAAAAAATGCAATGATTTTGCTTACAATACACAGAGGTAACGCATGAAATTATGCAGTATTTCTGGCAAGATCAAGTTATTGAAAAAGTCATTCCTCCAAAACAGTAGTGTAATTAAGCACTTCTAAACAAGAAGATACAGACTTTTATTAGGGTCTTAATAATGCACATCCATTAAAAACCTTCTCAGATTCCTAGGCTGGTTCTGAACAAGGTTGGAAAATTATAGCTTAATGCAGTAAAGTGTGATAATACCCTCCACGGAACCAAATATGGATTTATATAACTCTGCATGACATAAGCAATGGGCCAAATGGATTTAACACAAGGGAGTCTGGTTGGGCTTTTGAAGGCATTATAATGACATCTATGCTTTCTGATTACTATTTTCCCAATATTGGCCAAAAAAAGAGGGGTTGGTTCTACCACTGAAGACATCTCAGCCATAAGATAGATTCTGGCCACAAGGTAAAGTAATTCATATGCAATAACCTTCAACATGAAACCTTCCTAGGGATATAAGGACATATGTAAGCAATACCAATACACATATTTAGAAATTTAAAGGTTACAGAACAAAAACCAAAAACAATCATGTTGATACTGTGCCATTTCTGGAGGGCATGCTCCTAGGAATAACCACCAGAGCGAAAAATGACACAGGAGATGACAGAACCATAAGAATTTCTTGTAACATGCAAAATTCATGACAACACCTGGAAAGCTAATGAGATTTTTCTACAGTCCTCAGCTGACCAAAATTATTGTAAGATGGGCACAAGTCATCCAATTTAAGTATTTATAGATGTTCATAAATGGATGATAACATAGACTATTGCATTACACAGTATAATGTCATTGATTTTTAGCCAGAAATACTGTAACTTGCTATCTTGCCTGTAAAAAAAACTTCAACTGGAGTTACTTCAGCCTGTTCCCTTAGCTAAGTCTAATTACCATTCTTCCATACTTTCATAAGAACACATAAGAAACACTGCAAAACAAGAAGGTCAAAAATTGAAGTATCTGTTGATAGAAAATTTTCTAATCTGGTCTCTCACTGACTATGTTTAGGCAGGAATTTTATGGTTTCTTACATGTTTCATTAAAACCACGTGCAGGCTATTCTCTTAACTTTGCTGGTTGCCAAGTAATGAATCTCCAAATTTCTTTGTGCAATTAATATATTAATCCAGGTCTAAGTTTGAAGGGTAACTATTCTTTTAAGGCACTCGCATCTAATAATGTCCTAGCAATGATTTTCTCTTTTGACAGTAGATGCTGGCTTAAACTGCCTAAAAGCTAGAGGTTAGCAGTCCTTGAGAGATTAGAAATAAACAACAAATATGTATTAGTTAAGCGTATAAATGTGAGAATTTTTGAGACAAGGGTGTGCTGTCTTGAGACAGGCACCCATTCATGTGCATCAATGAAATTAATTTGAAAATACCTCAACTCTGTGTGTTATCGGCTTGCACATCGGGTAAACGAATCCACTTTTAGGACACCACACTGAATCACACAAATCTTCAATAGTTGGAATTTCTAATAATGCAAGATAGAAAATAAATCTGATGTATTTTTTCAAGGTGCTGAAAGGCATTAACTAATCAATTCTCTTATTTGATCTGGAAGAGAAAGCTTAACATATAAAGCTAGGTTAACACAGACGTTATCATACAAGGTGCAGAAGTGATTATGTCATGACTAAGGCAGAGGCTGACTTCTGCAAATTTATGCCTAATCCACTTTCTCTCTTAAGGTAAAACACTATTTCATGTAATGAATTCCAAAGGTTTTTGCTGATGAGTTGACCGTTTTCTAGGGAACTTCAAATTTTGCCATCCACTGATATGCAGGGCAGAAGCATGGAAACATATACCAGGTTTGTATACCTAATAAAATCAGAGTTGTGCAGTATGTAAATAAATATATGGAATCCATCAACTGGAGACTGGCTGTCTCAGATTTGTCATTCCTTAAATTTCTTTCCTTTGAAAGCATATTAATTTTGAGAAGTTACACACCGTACTATTATTTGCATCTTCAGTAAACACCGTTCAGAATACCTTCAGCTCCCACCTTTATGTCCAGCACAGACCGGTGTTCTTTTGTGTTAAAATCTTTAAGAGCAAAATTGTGTTCTTTGTGCCTACAGTCCTTTTTCTCTCCCTATTAAGGAAATTCCTTCTAGAAATAGCAAAGATTTCATACCGATATAAATGTTAAGTGTCCAGAGGTAGAAGGGTGAAGGGATTATTTATTTAGACAAACTCTGGCTATATCTACGTTAGCTGTACGGTCTGTATGTTGTAGCCTAACTCGGCGAGTTCTGAAGAACAAAGCAGCTGGTGCAGACATCCACTTCATATGCGTGCCAAAGGAATTTATTTTAGAGTAACTACAGTGTGGTGTCAAATTAGACTTGTCTTAATAGTTGGAGTGCATTAAGTGTGCAACTTCTGGTTTAGTCACCTCTTAAAGGAATACAGCACATGCAGTGGCAAAGCACAGCAAGCAGGGGCAGTTGGTAAATTGGCTAAAATGTTAATATAAACACATCCTGTAGCATATAAGAATGAACTTTAAGAAAAAAATCCCACCAAAGCATCAGTATTAAAACACATAAACCAGATTATCATCTGCAGAGAGAGAACAAGTACAGGATGGTCTGTACTCTCAGCATTTAACTAGGTATAAAAAGTTACCGAAGTCAACGTTTCATGGAAGTTTAAAACAAATGAGAGATTTATTTTCTTCCCTTTTATTATGTCTGTCTTCCATGCTCCTTACTCAAGTCGTTCTGGTAAATGTATAAGAAATGAGGTGGAGATCTCTCCATTTTACCCCAAACCAAAATTACTAGGAAAGGTTTAATGATTCAGTGAAAACACTCTTACCATGTATGTCAAATGGGGTGTTCTGTAACAACTTTAAATCAAGATTAGTGTCTACAGAAAACAGGATAAAAGAAAAACAGGTCTAAAGATTACTTTAGAAGTAATGCAATTGCTCTGAAGTGACAGTACAGATATTTTTATGTGGATCATTTAAAATATGCTGTTAAAAAGTTAAATTATGTATAACATGCCAAAGGCTCCAGTTTCCTAAATAGGGCAGCTCTGTCTTTAGCAAGCATAGGCAAATCTTGGGGCAATAGATGTTCCTTTACAAGTTGCGTTATTTAAATCACAAAGTATCTAAAAAAGTACCTCCCAAGGGTCTACTTTTCAAAACTGATTTTGGAAAATGTTCTGTTTTGAGGCACAGTTGCCTCTAGCTAAACGCTTGTTGACTGGAATACCTCAGCTAGAACTGCATAGTTAATATATAGATTTTCAGCTGGCTGGATCATGTTTTGTAATTTCTCTACTTGCATTATTTGAATTCATGTATGCATAATGTGAAACAGTTCTAGTTCTTCTGTGATGTCCCTGCTTTCCAACACAGGCTTCAAAAAGCCAGGAGCAATTTTGCTCATCACATGCTGTCCTTCTGCTGTCAAGTGCAAAATCAACAGAGGCAACGGTAATGGTCAGGGTTGGTGTTTGCAGAAAGCACCACTGCTATACTCCCTAGTTGTGCCCTTCTGCACCTTTTCATTAGAATCAGAACTTTCCCTTTTATTATATATGTTTTAGGACAAGTGTTCTTTCCTTTAAGAAAGGTACTTGATGTTGCCTAAAATACTGGCTTCTAGACACAAAAATGTGGGGGGTAAGAGTTATTCCTGGAATTAGAAGTATTTGAGGGTTGTCTTCATTCCAAAATTTGGGATGAAAACTTTTCCTTTGAAGACTTATGATCTATTTGTGTTCAGCCTACACATCTGTTCTCTTTGCTTCTCTTGAGGTAGACTTCCACAGACACAACATCCCATAAGGTAAAGACTTCTTGAGTATTTGAAATAATACTTTTTGATGCTTTAGTCTGCTCTTTGAAAAAAATACTCATGAAATAAATTGCAATCCTTACTTCAGCATAACTTCTCTTGAAGTAGAATTAGGCACATTTGTAAATCTACAAGACCATTTCCTAAATAATATATCCTAGAGAACACACAAATATATATTTATATGTGTATAAAAATATAGTCATCATAGTAATGGAAACTCTGCAGAAAGGCAATCTTTCTTTCCAGGAGTAGTTACCATTTAGAAGTCTGGCTAATAAAAGTATGCATACATTCATATACAGATAGATCAGCCTAGAGCAAATGCAGTATTTGCAAACAGCTAAAGTAGAGTTTATTTGATTGTTAGTAAGTAAAATCGATTTCGTTTCTTCCCCAAGTTGAGCCTGTCTTTTGCCTGTGACCATAAGTGGTAAGTGATCCCTCCCTGTCCTTGTCTAGACCCATCAGTGTTTCTTTATATTTTCTCCTCCTCATCCCACTGGGGCTGGGGTGGGGTGGAGTGAGTGAGCAGCTTCATGGTGCTTTGTTACCAGTTGGGCCTAAACCACAACAATTGGTAAGAATCTCCTGGACAGAGCTGGCAGTGCACATTTGCTCACTCAGGGCAGGTCTCCTGTCAAACATCTGAGGAAGAGACTAGGAAAGTGGCTTTATGTCCAGAGCAATGCCATCAAGCACACAGCCTGTCAGGCCTGCAGCACTTTCAGCCTCCTCTGTTCAGTGCTGCTTGGTAGAGCCCTGAAGCAGCAATTTATAAATGGTGCCACACCAGGATACTGTAAGAAAGAACATCTGCTTAGATTAAGCTGCAGCCATCATAGCAGCCAGGAACAGCCTTCTTCACAGTTCACTCCATGACTTGGGATATATTTACAGAAACTTGTTAGACAAAGCAGTGGAAAGACTGCACCACTGACTGATATTTCCTCTACACTACCTGTTGGCACTCTGTAAATGGCACCATAAAGTAACAAGATGGATGTTACAGTAAAGAGGGAAGAGTTATAGGAATTAGGCTTAAAAATAATTAAACTCTGTAATTTCAGTGCTTCCCAGGGAAGATTGCCTGTACAGCAAGATAAAGAATTGATCTCCAGACACATGAAGATTAACATCCAAGCAATGTTTTGTGGGATTTCTGCTCAAAATTCTGAATGTTAAATTGAAATACAGTGTTCCACAGGTACAGCTATAGAGGCAAGTGGCTTAACAAGGAGTAACAAGGCTGAATGGATGAACTGTTTTATTCTGTACCGCATGAATACACAGAGAACTTTCAAAAGTAGTCACACTGCAGGTGGCTTGTTTCAATTTAAAGTTAATTGCAGGTAATAAGATCCCAAAGAGTATGACTTTTTCCTCAAGCAGAACTACCACAGGGTGTCATTGCGGATGGCGGGGGGGGGGGGGGGGGTGGTGCCACCTATAAAAATTAGCACAATGCAAGCATACTCGAATTTTACAGTACAATATTTGGAAGCAGTGTTTTCCCTTGCAGCTGACTGTCAAATAAACTTTACTTCAATATTCAATGCAGTGGCTGCATGTCATTCATAACTCCAGGCATTGTAATAGAAAAGACCATTTTTTCACCCACAAGACTTCAGGATATTTAAGAGAAAAGATTTTTAATGACCTGAAAATAGCTACTATTTCTAGACTTCATCTGCATAGATGTACAAGTTCCCATTATATCCACCAAGCTGGAAGCATCTTGGTATACCTCAATGAAAGCCGTCCAACTTTGTTAAGCAGGAACAGAAACCGTATAGAAGTCAAATGTGTTCCTCTGAAGTTTGAAAGTCACCAAACTATTACTGTCTGCCCACAAACAACTCTGTATTGTGTTATGTGTGTATGACAAGCCTCTGAGCTGGCCGCAACTCAAGCTGAGGGACATCCACCACATTCTCATTACAAGTCCTCCAAAGAAAAGGCATCTAAGCTCAAAAGCCAAGTCTTATTAGAGTATGAAGTGAGGGAAAAAAGTAAATGGAAAAAAACCCAACAACAACAAGCCAGCAAGTCTAAAGACAATAGAAATAAATAAAGTTTATGACCATCTCTTGCACATTGTAAAAAGAGAGCTCCTTTCTCTCAGGTTTGTGTTTTGCCCACTGAGCACCTAGGCTGGAGAAAAATCTGCCCTGGCCTACAGTTCCCAGTATGTTTCCTCAGCGCTGAGGCTGTCGCTCTCCCTGCTGCCACATTTTGTGGGTTGCAGCTTTTCCTCTCCTGGGCTTAGTCAGCATGGGAGTTCACCTGACCCGTTTGTTCCCCGTCTTACTCAGAGGAGTACAACCAACACACACACTATTGCTGTACACACAACCTCCCCAGGGAAGGTAACAGAGGTCCATCCTTTTCCCTAATCCACAACTTTGCCACCACACCACAAACTGTGAACTCCCAGCATTATGCCCACAATCTCACTGACCCCATGGCAGATGCAAAGGTACCAGAGGAAACCTGGGCCTCACAAGGAATGTGACTATTCCCCCTGCCTTTCGACTTTGAAATTTGCTCTTTGAGGTAACTGGGTAATCTACCAAATAAAGGCAGTTTAGGATGTGAATACTACCAAATAAAGGCAGTTTAGGATGTGAATAGAAGCATATAGTTATTTGTGTGACTGAACTACTTCTGTTTGAAAACTAAGTTTACACAACAGAATTTTTCCAAGGTGAAATGTGTCATCTCCTGCAGCTTCCTAACTTTTCCTTCAGGCAAAACATTTCAGGCCTCAACTTCTGTAGCATGTGAAATCTTTTTACTTTATAAGCAGTGGTAGAAAAGCAGCCAAAAAAAAAGCTGTTGGAAAACAAAAGCAGCAAAATTACTGTTCTCATCAACGTACCTATTAGTTAATACCTTTCTGAAAAAAATTGATCATAGTGGCTACCATTGGTTCAACAAGCAAAGCACTGAAAAATATTGACTAGTTAATCCTTAGTCATAAGGAACATGTCTGTTCAGTTTCCCAGGATTTCACATAAAGGATATTTCAGGCATCTAAATCCAAATACTTGCTTTAGGAACTGAAACATCAGGAATGCTAAATTTCTTTCTTAATAAATCAAGACCTGACTGGTTGTTTGCCAAGAGTAGAAATTTAACCTGAAAAGTATAGCCGAAGTTTGAAATAATATGGTTTATTAGGCTGGAAATTAGAGTTTAAACCCAAGATTTATTAGTTTTGAGAGACATTAGAAGTTAAAGAGTTTAGAGAATTTAAAATTTTACTAGATATTGCACGGAGCAAATTTGGTTGCCTTATAAAAGTATGCTTTTTATCTAAAAAGTGAAATATTATTTGGGAATCAGATTTTCTGTTTCTCGCCCTCTAACAATATTTAAAACAATATGTATGCAACTTAAAGTACAGAAGGAGAATCTCAGCATACCTTAACTAAAGTAGCGCCTGAACTGTAAATGTACCTATTTTCCGTTCCACATACCTACATCATACTGTGTCAGTTAACAGTACTGATTACTAGTTGGCTGTGCCTGCAAAGCCCAAACCCATTATCCGTCCAAACCTTCCTTTGAAATTTACGTTCAAATATTTTCTGTTCTACAAAGCAGTTTATTTCAAAGAAATCTCCCTCCACACTTTCCTGTTACACACACCTCAGTTGCTTAGATTGAGCACATATTAAATCTGTCATTTTTCCAAAGGAGGTGGTAAAAAGGTGATTCACACGTATAAGAGGCAAGCAGAGATGGAAATTTTTTTAATGCAGCTTCTAGAAGTTTCTTTGTCTGATGACTCCCTTGGTTTTCATTACCGCCTTCATGAAACGTTAACCCCCTTTTCCAAGATGAAACAGAAAGTGATAAAAATTCTCTTACTTCAGAAGAATAAATCCAGTGCAAGGCCAGCGACTTTCCTAGTGACCAAATGCTGCTTGCTTTAAATGGAAGCTTTGTATCACCATTTTATTGCACCTGCAACTTTAAACTATGCCTTTCAGGATAATAGTTGAGCCCCTAGCACAGGGGTGATTGTGACCCGTGTGTCTGCAGTCCTTCCAAGCCACCAGCTTTGTTCACACTAGACAAAGGAAAGCTTTTTCAAGCACTGGGTGGCCTTGACAAGCACTTATGACCTTTTTAAAACAATTTTTGTATTCTGCTCATACAAAAGAAATAAGAATGTGGCCAATTCCATTAGTTTTCAATGACTGCCATAACAGCTACAAGTTATAGTTCCATAATCTTTACTTTTAGAAGGATTTAGGTGAGGATTGTAACATACTTCCAGAAATTAGGATGTTCCAGATTGCTAAAATTCAGTGCAAGGGTGAAAAAAACAATCCCCCCAACCTCCCCTTAGCGTGCAGCTGTGCAAGAATATGTGGCACATATTAGTGACGTGGAAATAGTGTCTGCACTTACCTGTCTTGTGCCCCGGTGATGTGAGATGGGATCAGTTCTATTCACAAAGACAGGTCAGGTTAAGTTCTGGTTAACATTGCTTTTCTGCAGTCATTGGCACATGCTACCTAAACATGAAAAGAAAAAGATGATTTATTAGGTAAACATTATGGACTTGCTGATCACTAGCTAGTAATAAAGAGAAGGGAGTAGCAGTATGTTCTTAACACATAGATAATACCTTTCACACTTGTTTCATTATAATAATGGAATTATTATGTTGGAAGGGTTCTCTAGAGCTCATGTGGTCCAAACCCACCACTCAGAGCAGGACCAGCTTAGACTTGGTTGCTGAGGTTTTGAATATATCTAAGTATGCAGCAGACAAAAAACCAAATATATGAACTCTACTTTTTTTGCATGTTCTTTATCCTTTGACCTTCATTCTTTTTGTCTAGACTCCCACTCTCCTCCTCACCCCTGGGTCTTTTTTTCTTTATGCCTTTTTACTGCAATCATAAATCAAATATGACAGCACTTATCCTAGTGTTCCTTCACAATCCCTCTTCCACATTACTTCCATCACTGAGGTTTCATCACTGTAACTTCAACGATCTTTGCATAGCAGCTCCGCACTCCCCACACCTCTGGTCCTATAGCTGCTAGGGTGCAAACTGCCCTTAAAGGGGCAAGACAGAAAAATTGTTTAGGCATTGCTGGCAACCTTTGAAGGAGAACCTATACCTCAGTAAGTTACACAGACCATCCTGTAAACAGTAAGTCCTTAGCACCACGATATACATACTTGATGCTACTGCTAATACATAACTTTTATGCACAGATATATGCAAATATACACAGGCTGAAGCACAGTTATATCATTAATTCATTTTCCTTGCAGTTAAAGAGGCAGTATTAATGTACAGTGGGCAAGACAGGAAAATAAAGAAGGAAGCTTGAAAATGGAGGAGGAACAAAAACATGGGAAGAGAATACATTGGTGGCAGAAAAAAAGGCAGAAAAAAGTGCTGAAAAGCAAGAACATGGGGGAGAAAGGTGAGGGAGGAGGTGAAAGCTATCAAGGAAAAAAGGATTAAATAGGATTTCCACATCAAGGTGAAAATAAAAACCAACCAACCAACCAAAAAAAAAAAAAAAAAAAAATCAAAGAGCAGGCAAAGCTTGATTCAAGGAGAGAGCTGATACAGAGAAAGTAAACAGTCCACAAGAAACCCCCAAACAGCACTGAACATGGGCTGTGCTACCTATTAAGGATAGTAGTACGCTGTCCCCTAATCTGCCATATGTTTTTTTATTTCTCCAAAAAAGACATGTAACACCCCAGAAAAAGTTTCTTCTAAGATGCAACACCCTGAATAACACAGAACCAAAAACATTCAAAAAAGGTGTCACTGGAAAATGAAGCTTTCCAGTTACCATGGGCAGGTGCCTACTTGAGACAGGGAAGGAACCTCAGTTTCAGCAAATATCCTGTCTTTCATGTGATAGACAAAAAAGTAGCAATTTCAGCTGGTTATTTTCCTGGTATCCTAAAGATCTCCTCAGTGTCTTCAGCTATCAGTGATCTGCCACATAAAATAACGTGTTAGAGAAGGCTATGGAGAACAGTTTACCTAGCAAGCAGGTGTTTGCTGTTGTTTTAATGCTTGCTTAGATCTAATGTAGGGAGGAGTTGCTCTTCTCCTCAGCTTCAAAGTATCTTACACTCTTTATTTTTAAATTGACCATAACCCACCTGTGAAAACAACAGCTTGTCAGTGCTCACAGATGGAAGACTTATAAGGGTAGTCCATTTGAAGCAAATAAAATGACAATCTTAAGCTGTGTTTTCTGAATAAAAGCAGTGAAAAAGTCATGTAAGTCTTACATACAGCAGTGACAAGCGTTAACAAGCTCACATTGCAGAAAACAAAGAAATAGATCGTGCTGAAGGTTTTTGCTGTGGTCAGAGATAATTATTTCCAACAGAAACAGTGAGAGACAGTCCAAGGTCTTGTGGTAAATGAAAAATTGATGCCAAACTATAAGTATAGATTTTAATGACTCTGGTTTTATTAGTGTTGTTAAGACCTACTGTATAATCTGTCCCTAGAATAATTTTGCTGTGAGCTTTCTGGGAATTAGGCATGCACAAGCCCCTTTGACTTCAATGGAAATTGTGCAGCAAAATCTTGTGCAACTCTGAAAAACGTATGCAGCCCTGCTATACAGAGCAGAACACTTTCTATGCAGACTTTTTCACTCACTTTACATATTACTGAAAAAATAAATTTCTAACAGCCTTCAGCATTAAGTTTTTTTCCAATATGTGCCAAAATTACTGTGTGCCTGAGAAAATCATGTGGGGTTCTTTCTGAGATCTGGTCAGCAAAGACAGTCCACCAACACTGCAAAACATATGCCTTTATGAAAAGCTGTATCTTCCCTTCAGAAGATACTGAGCCCTTCTCAATTTCATTCTTGCATCCAAAAATGCACTGCCTCTAGCTGAGTGCATAAACTTCCATTTTAGCTGTAGTATTTTTTCAAGGATTTTAAGACTCCTTGTTGAAGTACCCATGAACGTAAAATTAAGCAAAAAGGTAATTTAAAAACCATCCCAGAATTGCTTGCAGGCCAGGTATCTCAGTGCTCGGGTATCTCATAAGTTAGAGCAGCCCAGCAAACCCAATCAGAGGGCAGAGCTATGGCCAAGGGCAGGAGTCAGACTCTCACTGCACAAGTGCTCTGTGACACCTGCACGTTGGACAGCCTAATTTAGGACTGTGGGTTTTCTACATAGTTAACAGAGAACTATGTGTCTCTAATAGTCTTTAGTTAGCATAAAGACATTGCAGTCAACATATCCTGAGCAACACTATACAAATTTAAAAGTTATGAAAATCACTTGAGAAAATATTTTCGTATGTATTCTAGTTAATACAGCCAAAAAACCTGCTGACAAGCTGTTTTCATTAAGAACTAATGGGGAAAAAAAAAGTCCTACTTTCTCCCATTTTTTCAACTACCCTCATCTTCCATTAGCAAAATGATTCTTCTACTCTCTTCCACTGAAAATGTTAGGAAAAAAGATAGTGAAGAAATAGTAGTTTGTTACATTCACTTTCTATTTTTTGCCTCTGTAAAAGTGGAAAATCCGGGTGGGTTTTGAGTGAAAGGCAATATTTAACTTCATGTTTCTAAACCTTTTCTCAGTCTCTTATCCTACAGGAACAAGAATATTCAGAGCACTCAGAAAAAAAGAAAAGAAAAAAAAGAATACCAGCATTTTCAGAACTCCATACCAAATATTAGACTCCTACATTCACGATTACTTATTTTCATAAAAACTGTTGGATTTTCTCTTGACCTGGTCACCTGCATCTTATGAAGATGAAACTGTTGTTTTGAAACTGAGGTACAAGCATATATATTAATTCTAGGTTCTTATTAATCTACTGCTCACCTTGTTTTTTATTCAAGTAGCTCTGATAAACAGGAGCAATACTTTGGCAACAGATGTGCTTAACAGTGCTCATAGCTAAAAAAGGTAGTGATTCCACTAAATATCATATTTACTTTATATATTAATGTTAGTACATCTGAAACTTTATTAAAAAGAAACGTGGATGTTAGTTTTTCGGAGTAATTTTTTTGAAGAATATAACATTTTCATTAAGCTAAATTTGTCTTAAAACCAAAGCTTGGATGTTAACTAGTAATTAGGATCTGAACATTATGAAAATAGCATGTTTCTGTCTGAATAAAACAGTTTGGAAATTACTTTTGGATTGATGGACAAGATTTCCAAATGTCAGGTTTTAACAAGAGTCCTGAAGACATCTGCAAAGACATTTTTATTACAAAGAAAATAAAAAGTCTGTGACTTCTTTTCAAAGGCAGGAAAGAAGAAGAAAGTGTTTGATTTTTCTGACCACCTCACATAATTTAAAGAAATGGGTTCAAGTAATGAATTTCAGATTTAAGGTGCTTTCAAATCTGGTTCAAAAAAAACCCTTGGAGCTATGAAGACATATGCCTTGTTACAGGCTTAGATTGATTTTACCAGGTACAGGACTTCAGTCTGTTGTTCCAGGTCATGCTCCTTATTATTTAATCTATTCTGCTTTACAGGAAAAGCGTGGCAGGTGTCTCAAAATTCCACACACTTGCTGGGTCTTGTTTGTTCATTCTGACTGTCTGTCTATCTTTCTCCCAAAATACATTGTTACACTTAGAGATAAACATGCCTGGCATTTATTTTGGAATGCAGCATCTATATATTAGTGCATGGATGTGCCCTTAACTCCAGAAATAGGCTGCTCATTTATATGGTGTGCAAGACAATGCAAATTTCTCATGAATCAAACATACTTTCCTTATTCTTCTAACAGAGTCAGAATGTCTTGTGTATGGAAACAGAACTGTGTGGCTGTTGAATGCGAGACAGACAACAGTACTTTTACACATGTGGTAAGTCTCTTGGTGATTTGAAAGGCTGGTCACCTGTATTTTGAAACTGGGGCATGATGACACATCCCAGATGACAGGCCAAGTTGTGTTTTTCCTCATTTCAGTGGAGATCGTATTACAAAATGATACAATTTCCACTACAAAAAACCTGTACAAATATACTGCCTAACTGTGCAGCTTTACAGAAGTTCAGGTATTTTGAAATTGTGCTGCAATCAAGCAAAGTTTACAAAGTAGAGAGCAACAGGCATAAGGTTTACATAACTGTTAACATAAAATCACTGGTATTTTACCTAAATAACCTGATCAACTTAACAACTATTTTTAAAAGTATTTAAGTAGGGCAAATTCTTGTAATAGTCTGGTTAATTTCTCCAGTTGCTACTATTTTTTTGTGGGACAGAGTTAGAATTTACCTACAGCATGCCTGTAACTGGTGTTGCAGACTGGCTTTTAGCTCATGCAATAACAACAGAACCTGTTCTGACTGTTAACCATCATATGGCTAGAAAACCACTATTTTTTTCATGTAGCAAACATTATTTTCTTCAAAGTCATAAAGTTTTAATATAAACTAAAGCTATTCTTTGGGAGGGGAATGAAGAGAGGAATGAGAAAATTGAAATTGAAAAGAAGGTGTATGAGGAAGTGTGGTGGATATTTGTCTCCTGTGGAGACAGGCTGAACTGATACATGCTATAAATTAGTAGAGTTAAGTCTACTTAATGTGAGGTTTTGTTCCATTGTTTCTGTTAGCAGATCTGATTCATATGGGGAATGTACTCCAAGAACTGATCTGGCTACAAAACCTTTAACAATTTCTAGATAGATAGATATAGCTATGTGTATATATATATAAGGACATGTGCACTCAAACACTGTCTGCAACTTTGAATTCATCTCAATGAAGTCTGTTAACTTTAAATTCCATTATTTTTATTAGTAGCATAAATGTTGTTATTTATGCAAGTTCTCTTGAACAAGAGTAATTTTTTCTTCTTATCTGAGCAGGATCATAAATAGGAGAGGCATTGTCCATCTGATTTCAGAAAATCTAAGAAGACATTTAGAGATCCTGCCTGCTGGAACTTCCAGGCAGGAATTTTTTTATTTTTTTTTTTTAAATAACATACTTCACTTAATCCCTTAAAAAGTCATCGTGGTGGATTTGCATTGTGCTGCTGGAAATAACAAGACACTATAACATTTCAAAACAGGATTTCTAGGATAAGCTTCTTAACCTTGAGAGAGCTCTAATATACAACTTACTGTTGCGTTGTTATTACTGGCCCTGGGGCAAACCTCTAAAAGAAAGTCTAAAAAGCAGAAGCCTCAAATTACCTTCCTATAGTACAGAAGTAATGTGTTTGATCTGATTAAAAACAAAAATACAGGTAGCTGTAAATGGATAGGCAGGACCTTTAAAGCATCACCTGCCATGAGGAAAGCATCATTCTCGCACGAAAAAGTGAAAGAAAGAGTGCACTGCAGGGAAGTAGAGTCTTCGGTGCATGTCAAGGAACTGTAAAACACAAACCATAACAGATACGACTTCTGCCCAGATGGCAGGAGAGGAAAAGAGAGCACTTATTCCACAACTTTTACTATGGAAGAGACAATATTTTCTTTTCTACTTACTCCAAATTTGTGCTTGAAGGGAAGAGGAGTAAACACAGAGGGAAAAAGGCCAACGAAAAGAAAGGTCAATTTTAGCTCCCAACTGCAGCTGTATGCAACAGTTAACACCTGGCTTAATCCTCTCCGCCTTTGTGGAAGTACTAGGAACTGGTGAACTGCAAGGCAGAGAAAACTAGCAGCAGGGGATAAGAGAGAGCAGGACTAATTCCTCCAGCTAGCCTGCCGCGGTTTCAGCCCAGCCGGTAACAAAGCACCGGGCAGCCGCCCGCTCGCTCGCCCGCCCCCGTC
>JAOBAS010000045.1:21633928-21644703 GCA_025311575.1 Elanoides forficatus
AGTCACAGACTGCTCCAGCGCGGGCTTTACCACAGAGTCACGGCCATCTTGGGGGGCATCTGCTCCCCTCCGTGGGCATAGGGGTACAGCCTACCGTCTCACCTCGGGCTGCAGGGGCATCCCCTCCTCTTTCACTGACCTCAGTACCCACACAGAGATTCCACTCCCCTCACTCACTGCTGGTTCCCCTTCTTAAATCTGTTCTCCCACAGGTGTTACCATTGTCACTGATGGGCTCGGCCTGGGCCAGAGGCGGGTCCAGCGTGGAGCTGGGGAAGCTTCTAGAAGCTCCTCACAGGAGCCACCCCTGCGGCCCCCTCGCCACACAAACCCATAACATTGCCATATCAAGAAAATAGGGAAAGAAACTCTGTCCAAATCTGGCGTAGATGGGAGGAGCAGAGGACACACACCAGGACACACTAGTTCTCATTTCAGCTGTAAAAAGAGAAGTGTCCAGGTTAGACTACAGTTAAATAATCTAAAACATTTGCTGCTGAAATTAAACTGGGACAAATCAGGAAAGAGGCTGAGGAGTCACCATGGATTGTTTTCTGAAATTATCACATCGGTGTGCAGCAGCAGCCAACAGATGATGAGAAAATGTTGAGCACTGTCAGGAGGGACTTTGAGAACAAGGTGGAGGGTTGTGTTTTGCCTCTGTAAAAACTTTGGCAGCCACACCTTGAATATTTTTTGCAGTCCTGGTCTCCACATCCCAAGACAGATGTAGCAGAGTTGGAAGCAGAGAAAGGTAACAAACACAACCAAGGGATGAAGCATCCCATGTATGGGAAGAGATTGAACAGTCTGGGATCTTAAATTTGATGAGGAGAAGGTGTGTAGGCAGGTTGACTGAGGTTTACAAGGTGATGAAAGTGGTGGACTGGGTGACTGCAGAACTGTATTTCACCCATTCTTGCAGTATTAGGGGTACTTGTTAAAACTAGTAGGACATCAGTTTAAAACAGATAAATAAAATACCTCTTTACAGAGCAATTGATGAACTTTAGGAGTTGCTGCCACAGGAGGTTGTAGAGGCAGAAGAATGAGCGGTTGGAAAGGAGTTTGAACAAACTCATGAACAGGTCTATAAATAGGTATTAAAGGAAATATGGAGGCATGTACTGTGTAACATGCCTAATACAATGACTGTGGATGTTGGGAAGAACAAGTGAATGGATTTGAAAACTGTCCAGGCTCATATGTTTCCCCCTGCTGACTAACAGTTCTTTTTGCTACCATCAGGGCAGAATGCTGGGCTAGATGAATCATTGTAGTACTATCCAGTAGAGATTTTCTTGCCACCTTTCAGATAGACTACAGAAGTAGTAATATACTGGTTTTTAACTCGAGTCATTTCTTCAGGCATGAATATGAAAGTTTAACCCATTTCAAAATCCTAACAACTGTTCCTTTGTTATTATTTTAATCTTTTAGCTAATTCACATAGCAAAGGACACAGTTTTTTGAATGATAGACATGCCCTTCCAGATACAGACAGAACTTAATTAGTCCATGCCTAGTTTATATCATATGTGTACTCACCTCTCTATGTATACATACATTCATGAGCACACACATTTTTAAAGAGTAATTATGGAGGTGATACAGTGAGCACTAAAAAGCAGGAAAGTCTGTGAATTTCATGTGACAGTTCCCTCTCCAGTTCTTGTCCAGTCTTTAACACCCCAGTCATGCTTGTGTAGTTGCCTCTGTGCAACTCCAAAATGATAGGGCTGGATCTCCCTCATAGGAGCTACCAGCTCTGCAGGGCTCCCCCACAGGCTCTGCCTCCTCAGAAAAATTGAGTGTCAAAGATATAACACTTAGAATGAGACAATGGTTGTGGTCCTTTCATATTGTGCCCTACTTCAAGAAAGCCTGACTCCCACAATGTCACAATCTGTCTTTATTTCAAGGAAGCATGGTCATTAATAGACAAAATGAAAACACAATAGAACTGGTGATAGTACCTTAATAACATTTTGGTTTTACTGTCTTTCCTGAAAACTACAGCATATGTGATGTTTTGTAACTCTTCTGAGAGATAAAGAAGAGTGATATTCATATTCTCATTTTACATGTCAATACACTACCATTAACAGTCTTGAAGGTATAACATATATCTAGATTGCACAAGAGGTGATTGGATGAACTGGAACTTCAGTTTACCAATTCTCTATATTCTTTTCTATCTCCTGGTGGGTGTTGTTTTCACTGGCAATTATCATAAAATAAGGAATTGCTTATGCTTAAACAATACTACTACTTGTTTTATGAATGCAGTCTGGCAATCTTGTGACTGTCCTCAGTAGTTATCATGTGAATGTCTGTTTTAATTTCTTTTACCATGAATATATCTGCTGTAAATTTCCATCCATCTTGCTATAAAAGCAAAGAGGACATTGTTCCTAGAAAATATGTTCTTTATATTGTGGGAAAAAGTTTCCCCTTGGTGTTAATGTGCCTATATACTCCACTCCTTTTTACCTTGATGGTATTCCATGCAGGTTCTTATACTGCACCCAAGACTGTGGTGTCTGAACACCTCGTACAGCTAAGCACCCATCAAGGTGAGCTATGTCGACAAAGTTTCCGCTCCATTCCCTCTTCTTACATAAAAGTATGCTATATTGGATCTGGGTGCACGTATTCCTCAGCTACTAATTGGTTTTGAGCTGCTGTGAGGAAAAGTAAAATAAGGTCAAGGACAGAAGTTTTACAGTAATGCTGGCGAGTTAATATTTTCGGTCATTCTTACATCTATCAGGAATTAATTTCAGAGTTTCAGACCCAGAGATGAAAACAGAGATGAAAGTATGCATCCTGAACTCATGAGCAACACCCCTAAGGTGAGGGAATGCTCAAAAAGCACTGCTGTCCAGACTAATAATAATTGAAAGCTCCCAAAGATGTGGCACTACTTGATCTTATTGTATTGAATATTTATTTGCAAATACTTGTCATAAATACTGATTTTTATAGGATCTAATTCTGTGGCAGGGTAGATAAATTGCTGCTGCCAAAAGAAAATCTCAGGTTCTGCTTTCTACCCATAGAAGCACACCTGAGCACTGTTACTTGGGTAGTATTTCTCCAATTAAGTTTGGGGGCTATGGCTTGCAAGTACTTGCAGATATTATTATTATTTGTGGCCACATAATATAA
The DNA here is from genome assembly GCA_025311575.1 of Elanoides forficatus. NCBI lineage: Eukaryota > Metazoa > Chordata > Aves > Accipitriformes > Accipitridae > Elanoides > Elanoides forficatus. Next base: position 21,637,100 of record JAOBAS010000045.1, read on the forward strand.
CTAGTTATAGGTGACTTCACAGTAGTGAAACATTATTGGGGGAATTCAGCAACAATCATTGCCAAAGAAATCTCAGCAAGCAGGTCCTTAACAGTTTTTCTGCAAACTGCTAGAGAACTGCTTTACTGCAGTCTGCTTACTCTGATGGTCAGAAAAGATACTGCCATTTATGATGTCTGAAGAGCTGTGTCTTCCCCTATAGCTTCAATTGCTAGTGCTGCTGCACAGACAAAGCTGATGGAGGACATTATGGATTTTTCACTTGCCTGGAAGAGGAAAATCAATTTCCATCTAATAGAACAGGAGGTCACTAAATAGTACCAGCTGCTCTGTGACACTGTAGACTTAAGTAGTGGTCCTATGAGACAGACAAGAGTAGGGAACAGGATCCTGGAGTGCATTAGTACACAGATAAATAGAGAGGAAAATTAGACACTAAAAAAAACCCAAACCCAAAAAAAACCCTGCAAAAAGAGAGTAAGCTGCAATTTCTTCAAGAATATCTGGACAGAAACTGCACACAGAAGCTGGAGCAACTGCATCTGAGTCAGACTTGCTAAATAATTTTCTTATGATGGAGAGGTTGAACTTGCGGGAGCATAATAATGGACTCAACGACAGATCAATATGATCATAGTTGAAGACCTTTTACTAGAGCATCAGACATCATTTTTATACATTGGTTACATCCGTACATGCGTTTAGCTATTTTACTATTGGCTACATGCATTATTCACATGCTGTCCATGCGCCTAGTTACACTTAATGATTGGTTATCGCCAACAAGTCACTCAGTCCCGTATATGGAATATGTTGACATTCCTGTGGTTGATAGTCCGAACTTAGTTCATGTTTTTGTGCTTGCTCAAGCGTTTCAGCATCTGCTTCTTTGTTTCACTGTGTCCTTTTCTTGACCTTGAGCTGAGGCCTATCTGAGCAGAACCAAACTTATGTCAAGCTGTTAGTCTGGATAGGCCATATGTCCTTGTTCTGCCAAGTACATGGCCACATGAACTCACATGCACACAGTAACTCTACCACAGGTGAGACTGTGGGTCATTCAGTAAAAGACAGCTGGGACAGCTGCAGCTCTGCGCTATATATAATCTTTTGCAATTGCAAGACAGTTTGAAATGAGATGTAGGCAGCTCACCGCTGGGATATATTTAGGACACATGGGTATGAATAAATAAACAAGTGAATAAAAGCAATCCATGTAATGTCCTAGAACCAAACTGAATGGAGTTGTGCCATTATCCTTGTTTTTTCTGGTGATTTTCCTATTGAGGGGAATGACCAAGGGAGCTGATGGGACAGGAAGAACCTTCACACTTCTCTGAACAAAAGCTGAATATCGTGTCAAACTGTGATAAAATAATCAGTTTGTGTAAAAAGTAGGCTTTTTTCCTATGAGAACATGGCTGGATATCCTGTCCTTGTTTGTAACCTCCAGGTGACAAGGTCATTATAAGGAATAGGCATACATCTCAGCATTAGTGTTCAGCTGCGTTGTCATCTCACACAGGCTAGTGTTCAAAGCTAACAAGGTTTGCTGCTGATAGGTGTGTCTGTGCTATCCCTTATCCTGCCATAAACAGGGAAGAGGACAGGCTGAAGCAACCTGGTGAGACTGCTTGCAGAGGTTCCCTGACAGGTGGTGATGACAATGTGTGTTCAGTAGCTGAGAGAGGAGAGACCCAAAGACAAATTGACATAATGAGGAAATAGCAATGCTTTAGGAAGTGTGTGTGGGATGTGTATTATCTGGAAGAGAAACATTGCATTGGGAATTCCAGGAAGATCTAGGAAGACATCAAAGAGAAGCTGAAGGACTTTTGTTCACAGGTGTGGGACAAGCAGCCAGTGAGAAAGCAGCTAAGTAGGCCCAGATAGTTGAGAATAAAAATAATTGTGGGGCCTACATGGCCATGGTGCATACCTGTACATTGCATAAAACCAGCAAATGCTAAAAACAGAGCAAGAAAAACAAAACCAAAAAAGCCATTGCTTTCATCTCCCACTTATTTTCCAGATGGCCACAATGAACAAAGATCACTGTACTCCACAGCAAGATACATAAGAAAGAAACAGACACATAAGCGATGGATCCTGAGGTGCCTGCTCAATTCAAACACTGCTTTATTTTGCAGATAGTTCAGCTGTCTTCAGTAAGGATACTACTCCCAGTCAATGATGTCAGATTATAAAGCCTTAAATAGATCATCAGTTGATAAAACAAAGTTATGGTGCTGCTATTCCAGCTCAGGCTCAATTAGAACATGTTACAGTTTTACTGAAAGGAGTTTTACTCAGTACCAGCACTTAACAGCAGTAGATTGTCATGGAAGCAAACACTTGCCAAAAAAATCAATTGGTAAATCAAAGGGGAGATGTTCTTCAGGAAACAGTCTTTGGGTTTTCTTCCTACCTAGAAGTATGACACAGTAACAAAAGATCTAAATTAAAAAAAAAAAAAAAAAAGAAAGAAAAAAAGACTCCCTTAATTTAATTGCATTTGCTCCAGTACTTTAGAGAATTTATGAGAGTGAGACATATATATCTACTAAGCATCTATTCCATCTTGAATTACACTCTCTTGGGTCAAATTTTTGGAGATTCACTGCACGGGCAATGAAGCAAAGAATGGATCCAAATTGGTTTTAAATTAATCACACTCACAGTTAAAAAGCAGAGCACCATCGCTTAGGTTAAATGTCAGTTGTTCATCTTCAGATTCATGTATTTTTTTAAACTTACCATAATTGACCTTTTCAAGTGTAACACCCAGTTAAAACCTGGAGAAAATGACAATATGATAAGAGAAGGACAATTTCAGTTATGACAAAGTCATTATATAAAATATGAGATATGAAGATATTAATTAATATCTTCTCACCATTCTCCACAGTAGGGCAATTACACTCTTGGATTGATGCTACTTGTAATGGATGTGATTTCACAGCTGAATTAGAGGTGGGCAAAGAAGATAGGAAAATGAGTTTAAGAAGAGTGCAGAAGGCTTCATTCAAAGCTACAGAAGTCCCTAGAAAGATTATAATGGATTTCTGTGAGCTTTATATCAGGCCCTTAGCACACAAATGAAAATTTGTTCAGGTTTAAATAACTTGAATAAAATAGCTACCTCTTCAGCTATTGCATTCCCTTTGAATTTCCCTCTTTGGTCCTCTTTTTCCGGTCACAGACTGTCCCTTGTAAAAATAGCACAAACCTTCTTTGGGAAGAAGAACGAAAGCATCTTGTTGCAGGGCATCCCTGAGTAAGTATGCCATCTGAGGGAGTTTCTTACATACCACTCCCATCCTGCTGACTTTCAGGAAGGGCCGCTGCAGTCTGGTCCCCCCTTGTTGTCACTGAATACATTTAGCACCTGGCAACAGACACATTTTTATCTCAGCTTATGAGAAAATTCATTTTTTCCATTAAGCTGTGAATGTTTAGGACAAAATAATAGCCTGGCTTTCTTCAGTGCACCAGAGCATGTTGGAAGGTAAACTGTGTACTTGCTGGGAGCCAGGAAGTGCACGCGTGGGCCAGGTTTGTGCCAAGAAGGAATTGTTCCTCTTAATTTTTGGCAGATGAACAATGTCAGTGAAGTCAATGGGTCTGTTCACAAACTTACACACTTTGGGGCCAGCCTGCTCCATAGCTGGGCTGCAGAAACAGAGCTTTGGCCTGCTCCAGTTAAACCAAATGACTACAATCTCACTGGCTTTAAAGGGACAAAGCACTAATAAATGAAAGATCGCCATAGTGAATAAAGTGTTGATCAGAAGTCTTATTTCCTGCAAGTTTGTTGTCGGCTTGGGACCATGCAAGTCATTCTGGGATAGATCTTGTATTTCTAGCACAGACAAAACTCCATTGGCTTCACAAGAAGTTTTGCTGAAAGTAACACTGAGTAAATGTAGGTTTGGGCTGCATCATTATGTCAGCTTTTCCCAGTGAGCTATGGTATTGTGCTTTAATTGGTATAATGTTTGTCAATCTTTCAGTCACATCTGCTACTTAACAGGTCTTCCTAGATCATTCATCATTTGTTCCTGAATTTTCAATGATTTAATAAAATCCTTTGAACCAAATAATGACATTAGCACTACAAATAAACTGAGTGATTTCATTAGACTTCACATATTTTATTTTGGCTTTCATTGTTATGACAACCAAGCAGCTCTGTACATTTGGGAAACAAAGCCAGTTTTATCTGGAAGACTATTTAATGTTTTATGAAACTAAAATGAATCTGTGCTTAATAATGTGTGGACTCAAAATGAAAGCACACAAGCCTTCTTGGGGGTGAGATTACAGGCTGTTTCAACAAAGAAAAACAGATTTTAAAAGACCTAGTTTTAAAAAATAAGCACACCATAAAAAAATCTTCTGTCTAAGACAACATTTACAAGTTAAGGTATATAATGCAGAACCTAACCAAAGCCCACTAATGGCGATGGAAATGTGTCCACTGATTTCAATGGGTGTTGACTCAGTGCTTTTAATGGCAATTAATGATTTCACAAGAATAACACACTCTACAGAATTGGGTTTAATCCCCACCCCTCACCAGTAACATGACCCTCACCAGCACAGTCCTTTGCCCCATACCCATTGAAGGGTCCTCTGTAAGCTCAGGTATTCATATGGAGGGGACCATAGGAGAGATTTGGGACATTTGAGAGAGATTCTTGGACATAGCATGGTCCCCAGATAGTCTTCTAAAAATTTATCATATACCTTTATTGTCTTTGGCCTTTAATAAGTAGACTTCGGGCAGCTTTTGACTGCAGATATAGTGCCATGCATTTAGGCTGCCAGACAGCTTATTATGCAAGAGGTTGTGTGTGGGAAGTCTTGAGGGGCCACAACTGTAAGCCACCGGCACCTCCATTAGGTGTCCCCAGATTCTCTTAGCTGCAAATGTTTAAGAGAAATGTTATTGACTTTGGAGCATGGGGGCCAGGATGTGACGAAGGAGGAAAAGAGTTGCCAGTTCTTCCAGGTCAGCTCATTTTCATTGGATCGAATAGAAACACAAGTTAATTCTCCATCAGCTATTTTCTCTCTCTGCAACCACCAGAAATTACTTCAGTCATGATGGAAGTGACTTGGCAATAGAGAAACAGCAAAAGGATAAAGGAAGACAGCAAAAGCTCCATACACATATCAGAAAACAAGATGGATCTGCTATTCTCTAGATCAATGAAAAAGACAGGAAAAACCTGGAACAACCATACAAGAGTCAAAACAAGAAATAGGCACACATACAAGCTAGCTGCCAGGGTCAGGAAGGATATGAAAGCAAAGCCCTTTCAATACCTGACTGGAACCCACAGCAGGAGGCTGGGAATTTCTCTGTAATTCTGGAGATCATGCCACAAGCAAATGTGAAAGGAATCTGATGAACCCAGTGACCCTAAAATGAGTGAGAAAGTAGAAAGTTAGTGTTCTCTTTTTCTAAAATTTTAAGTCAGAAGGTAGAAGAAAGGATTCGATTACTATGCTGAACAGCTGGGAAGTCTTCTGTTCGTATACACCTTGATGATCAGAAAAGATAGACAAAATTACTCATAATAGGAAACATTTATGATTCACTGATCCTATTACTGAATAGACTTAGAGTCGGGACAAATGAATTCCAGCGATAAAGATCGGAAACCCTACTGTAGTGAGTCCAGTGCAAAAGAAGAAAGCAAGCTAAGGTTATCTGAGTAGACAGAGCTTATTGTTCTGTGCTATGATATGCTGTACTATATTACAGATGTACAATAATGACTTTTTTCCCCCTTGGCTCACTTCAACCTGAAGGGATCATGTTTATGATACTCTTGGCAGAATTTAAAAAATTAGGTATTTTTTAGACTGATATTCAATTTAATTTCCAATATTTAACTTTTTAAAAAGTAGTTGCATTTTCAAAACTAAAAATAGTTTTAAAAGTTCACTTTCAAAATGTCAAAATGTTGTGGGGGTTTTGCATTTTATTTTATATTTTCTCAAATTTGGAATATTCACATATAATTTTGATCAATCCGTACTTGCAGTTTTCAGTACACAGTAAATTTCACCAATAATTTTTGAGCAGAAAAAAAAACAAAAAGAGAAAGCTACTAGGTGCAATGAGATTGGTGCAGGAAGGAAAATCATATCTGACTTGAGTTCTCTGTTAGGCCAGAAATAAAAACACAGTAGTATGAACTGTGAAGGAGATGTGTAAATTTTATGTTTTTTTCATTCCTTTTTCCTCCCCAAGATCTCTAATGCACAGCTTTCACTGCACTAAATAACCAGAGAAGCAGTTCTGAAATTCAAGTGTAGTGGAACAAGCACCTTTCAAAATTGCACATGGGAAGAACATCAGTATTTAAGCCTGAATCTGCATCCTTCACTTGTGTTCAGTAACTCTCACAAAGTGAAAAATGTGTGTAAATACAGCTAAACCAGATTGTACATGGTGTAGGAATTGACTTTGTAAATACAGGCAAAAAAAAAGAAGTAAAAAAAGGCAATGGCAAATAGGGTCATAATCTTTTAATATTAATCAAATCTCAGCTAGACTAATCGCACAACTTGGGATGCACATATGTAAGCTAAAAGTCACTCATCTTCAACAATTTTATGCTGGATATCTGATCCAGGAGACCAAAATACCACACATAAGAGAATGTTCTTTGGTCGTAATTATTAAAAGTAAAGAAAAATACTTGAAATGATTGTTTGTTATTATAACAGACCAATAAGAAATAAACTCTATGTAGGCAGTTAATTTCAGCATTAGACTACCTAGGAACCTAAGGCGGCACAACTTTGTCCTCCAAAATAAAATGTCACCCAAAAAAGTATGCACAGAGATTACCTACCTGTAATCTCTGGCACAGCATGGGAATCTACAGAGAAGATAAAATTTATTTTTTTCATTAGCAAAATAAAAGAAACATGTTTATCAACAATCAGTTTCATTTTCAAGAATAACAAAAATCAAGTTTCAATTAAAAAAATCCCATACTCAGATTTGCTGTCAAAATAAGGAGAATAATAGCAGTTCATGGCTTATAAACTTTGCTTTCCACTTACTTTTCTGTCAGCTTTTTCACCTTATATTTAGCAGACTCGACACTGTGGCTGTCTTGTGTCTAACCTAGCATCCTTTATCCTCTCACCCTTCCAACATCTAGCAGTTCCGTTTAAAGCACTTGGCAAGTTGCAGTGCCCTATATAGAAACATGAGTTAGCACTCAAAGGCCCAGCTTAAGCCAGCTTGCTCAAATGGAAGCAACATGATTACAAGTTACGGCACTCTGCCAAGGGAGCACTATTAACACTGTTATAACAGACTCTAGCGCAAGCATTCCTGTGTTGTCTTGCACCTTAAATTCATACCCCATCTCTACTAAAGTACATGCAAAAAATGCATTGATCATGTACATTTCCAATATAAGTGCTGTAGAGTGTGTAATCTGTTCTGATAGGCAGATGGATATGTGAGTTTGATGTACTGACACAGTACTAATAACCCCATTAGACCCAAAGATTAATGATGTATTGTGCTTTGTGCATGCTTGCCTCATCCATCATGTACCTGTTAATCGGGG
>JAOBAS010000045.1:21659501-21670106 GCA_025311575.1 Elanoides forficatus
CCTTTTTATGTCTTTTTAATTCCACTATGAAATTCATATCTGCATTTTCATATAGTGAGAATCAAAAGTTTCCAAAAAGATTGTATTTTAAAATTAGTTTATTGATTTTAGTGCCCAAATCTGAGACCAGCTTTAAGTTTGTATCTTGAAAATTTTCTCTCTCATTTGCAGCTTTGTCTAAAGCTTCTTGTGGAAAACTTATTTTGTTTTGTCTCAGGGCATGATAATAGATCAATGAAAAATAATATAGGAATTATTATATTAAAGAAAGAAGGGTATTAATACTTTTTCCATATCAACACTGATGATTTTATGATACTTCATTACTATGCAATGTCATCCCTGCATACTTTTGTAAATAATGCTGCTTGAAATATTCTTGATGTTAATCAAAACATTTGTCTTGTTCATATCTCTCTGGGGAATGAAATTTTTAGCAGGAAGTATTCATGATTGGAAATAGCTTTAAATTCTCACCATACCTTTTTTTATTCCCCTTTTACTTTCCTCTCATTTCTTCCTATCCATCTCAATATACATATACAAAAAAAGGAATTGTACTGAATTTTGTGATGCAGAGACAGAATCACAAGCAAACTGGATTAGACAAGTTCCATAAATCATTAAAAAAGACACAGTTATGGTTGCAAGACAAATACCTGTATTCACACATGTTGTACCCAAGCAAAATATGAATACAAGGTGTGATAGTCCCAGTGAAATAATTAAGGAGATAAATATGGCACTTAAAGAATGGAGCAGTCTGATGCTCAGCTAGTGTCTCAGAAAGAAGGAATTGAAATATAACAGATCGCATCAGCTTATTTAAATCCTGCTTATGGTAATTAGCATTTTGGCATTATTTTTTTCAGAGATACAGTGGCTACCAGCCACAGTACAATGAAAAAACCCATGTAAACCTCCAGGGAAGAAACATATTGTCAAAGGAAAATGGAAGAAAGGCATATAGATAACATTAATTCCTTCTCATGGAAAGAAGACATTAACAATAAATTCCTACATCTCCTAAAAAAAAAACAACCATAGAAGAGAACATCTTCTGGATTTTTTTTTACTCATAACTGATATGACTTATCTTCATCCTCTGAAATACTATTTTATTACATTTTTGTATAAAAAACTCTACATACTTTTTATAAAGAAAATGTTGACTTTCCTTTGCCTATCTTTTGTAACCTTTGCACCCTTCAGAGCTGTAATCTTATTAGTGATTACTTATGGAATTATTTTACAGCATTGTTCAGCAAAACAGGATGAACAACTTAAAATTACTTATGAGAGTGTTGTGTTAAAGGGTAAAGAAGTTTGGCAGAAAATAAACCCCCTTGCATTCCAGCTTGTCCTCAGATATCAGAGGGACTGGGGGCAGCTAGGCTTAGATTCTCAGTGATGCCCAATGCAGCACTAAGTCCAGTCGCATTCAATACGCTGAACTATTACGGTTATGGATGCACTTAATAGTGAACTGCACTCTTGACTTAGCCATGTTCAACACATGAGATTACCAGACTTAGGGAGTTTGGTTGTGTTAATGAACTATCATGACTAGATTAATGAGCAGCGCAGTTTATTAAAGCAACAATACATGTTCTTTTGGATTGCTGGTGATAAATACACTGTCTGCAAAGCACGTGCAAATAATAATACAGTCGACTACAAGCACACTAAATTATGGAAAAACTCTACAGAGATTTCTAAGTTTCCAGGGGAAGCACTCAGTATAACCAAGGGTTTGAATCTCACCCATAGGCATCCCTATGGGAGGAAAAGAGGTTCAGCCCGTTGACTGATCCCAGAAGTCAGCAATGTCCTCCTGACTTGTCTATGGTGGTATCTTCCCTAACAGTCCTCCTCTCTTCAAGCCCTTTTATACTGTTTTCTTATTTTTTAGGTGGAGCTTGAGCAACTCTAGTCATACATACCTTTACTTTGATTGGTATAAAGTTCTCTCGCTTTGCTTTTAAAGGTATATGCTAGAGAAAATTCAGAGCACATGCTCAGTGGGGGGGTGGTTGCACTTTGGAGGTGGGTAACTTTTGGGATGGAGGTGTGTTTTGGTATTATAATGAGATTATAATGAGCAAAGTTCATCCAGAGGACATGATTTTGCGCATTACTACTCCAGAAGTGGGCACTTATGATATAAATCAGAAGTAAGGCAATAGCAATGACAGAACCCCCATTATTTCACCTCCTTGCTTCAGTGGATTCAATGCAGGGACCTTCTGTTCTTGGTCCATTAGTTCCAGTTCCCCATCCCTCCAGTGATATCACAGAACCTGGCCGCAGTGTCTCCACTCCGCTCCAGCCTCCGTGTCGCTTCTCAGGGTCAGCACACCAAGCTCCCCTGGTGTTGCTAACATCTACGGTTGCAGCTTATGTTGCTTAGGGAATTACTATGGAACAGATCTCTTGCATGTCCACCGCATTCCACCCTGGAGGTTTACCTTCCCTTAAGAGGGGGACATATCAATAAGTCACCTCCAGTAATTATTCCACAATACATAAGCTAGTGCTAGCCAATCCAGTTTGAGCACAGGAAGACATCTAATCACCAGCAGCCAGGCTTTTGTACAGTCCACACCAAGTAACTGGAGAGCCCGAGTAAATTATTCCCCATGAAATTTCATGTTTCCTCAGCATGACTGTTTCTCATACTTCTACTCTGTTTGTTCTGCTTCTTTCCAAAATAAACCATAGTAGTCAAGGAAGGCATAGAGTAGAGCATTATAATTCAGTTAAAATTAATGACCTTATTCTCCACCTCCTTCTCTTGTGATGAGCTAAACGCTGAGCTATCACAAGACTCAGACATGCCTTGCCCTTGGGAAACTGCACATTCCCTGACACCACTCCTGACCCAGTGTTCCCAATATCACATTAAGCCTAATGTCAGTCCATCTTTCACTGTGCTTATGTAGATTCCTGAAACTCCAAAGGCTCACAGAAAATCAACTTCATGTCGCCTCTTTGCTCTGAGACAAAATCAGCTGTAGCTACGACATTCTTCATAGATGTCTGTCTAAGGTTTTCTGCCAAGACCTTTAGCAACAGAGAATCCAAAGCCACTTCAGCTGCTCCACTATCAGAGAAGAGATTTGCCCCTTCTTTGCACCAGTCCTTCGGTGTTACTGTGTTCCTGCTGTAACCCTGCACGTAATCACCTGCTTTTCCTTGAGCATCTCTTACTATATAAAGGAGGACTCTGCAAGCAGGATATACCTCATGTAATGGGCTAGAAAAAGTGTTCACTGGTTGATACATGCAGTTACCAAGCTAAGCATTAATATCCTCACCATGCCTAATGAATCTGTGTCAGCTAGGCAATTATGGGTCAGGTGGGAAAGTATTTACCTCCATTGCTTCTTGGAACTGCCTGGGTTGCTGTTTCCTAATTCTCTACTTTTTTCTCAAGTATGTCATTAGATTCCCCTTTCAGTCCTTGAGTTACTAGTCACTAACATCTCAGCAACTTCACTTCTGTATAGTCACATTTCTTATCTTGCATTGTTTTAACTTACGTACTTTCACAGTTTAACAACTATCTTTTTAGTAAAACAGAACCAAAGTCACCCAGACATGCTACCTTGGGTCACATGCAGCTGAACCACTGAGCTATTTGTCCATTATTTTCCAATTTCTTATGAGTAGATTGTTTGTTTCAGAATTTTCCCAGAAGGTGAGGTTAAGCTGATTTGTCTACAATTCATTATGTCTTACTTTCTTTTTAAGAATAAGCACTATATTTGCCCTTTCCAGTCTCCTGGTACCACACCCTTAAAGACAGAAGTTAAAAATTCACTGATTGCTTCAGCCAGCTATCTAACTAACCTACAGTGCTTTCACAAATGCCAAAACCCACCCTACATAACACTCTCTGTATAAAAGTCCTTTATCCATAGCACCCACTCCCTCATTGTAGAACATGTGCCCTGAATCCATATGACTCTTTATTTCAAGCCAGGTATTAGCAGTCCCAGTAAAGCTTCTAATTAAATCAGGGTTTTCTCATCCTGGGAAATGTACAATAAGGCAAAACCCCTAACTGTGGCAGTTAATACATTTAATATAGCTAGTAAGAAATTACTTCTGTGGATTTGGTGCAATTTCCTACACATTCACAAAGTTATTTCTTTAAGTTCAGATCTTGATACAAAGGTAACCAAAGCCACCAATGAGTGTCACTGAATTTCAGATCTAGATTCTTACATAGTATTTTAATACCAGTTAAAGACCAGTTGAAGACCAGACAAGACCAAACTTGTAAGCAAACCTGTTGTGATATGTGAATTTTCGAGGACTCTCAGTGCTGGACATCTATAAAACATTGGCAAAAAACATTTTGCAGATAGGAAATCAAAATTGGACTTCGGGTAGTGGGAATTTACATAAGTTTGTTTCCTTCTTGCCTAAAGTCCTTCTAAAAAGGTCACAGTGATAAAAATAGAGCTGCCTTCTTTTACAGGGATTTTGCTTGAGAGCTTAATTTATTCAGAAATCAAGACAAATTGATGCTGTTCCCTGGGAATGCAGATAGGCATATTTTAGACAATAAACCAGGAGCCCTTATCTGCTGAATTTTGTCTTTTCAATGTAGCTATCCTATGCTAATTTTAGGTCTGCATCCTCTATATCCTGCCGTGTTTTGTTTTTCCTCCCATTCAGTTCTGATTTCCCATTACGGCATGTCCTTTTAGCACATATTTTGTACTTATGACGCATCTGTTCTCATTTTGCTCCTGCAAGTGCCTAAACGATAGCTAAATACATCTGTAAGGACAAGTGCTGAACAGGTGCAAAACAAGACCACAAATAATGAAAGGAGAGGAAGAAATCAGAGAATAATTTTTGCTCTGTCAGGATTTGCCTAATATATGTATAGCCATTACACAGGCAATACAAATGTCTCATTTTCACAGTTCTTAATCTTCTTTAAAAAAGGATCTTTCTGGAGTTAATTTAGTGTAAGAAAATTTGGTAGGACAAGATACTAATTCTCTATTGCTGATCTGACAGAGATTTTGTACTATAGTTTAAGGAATTTGTAGGGGATCCAGCTCTTCTGTGTTAGTAAAGAGAAAATGCAAAAAGTATGAATGTACATATACTATTTAAAAATGAAACAAAACCCAGCCTATTTTTATGTTTATTTTATACTGTCCAAAGCAATTTTGCCTGTTACTTTTGAGAAAAGCTTGTGCAGAGATATTATTTTCACACATGCCATAAATGAATATTTTTTTCCTCATTCTAATCTCAGCAATACAGACTGGATAACTGAGCAATGCTATGTTCCTTTTATATTGTTTCAGCAACATAAAAAGTCAATTGATTCTCATTCTCTACCTGATGTTATGGCTTCAAAATACCTCTGAATTCAGCCTTGAGGACAGCAGGATTTTCAGAATTGTGACTATACCACCTTAGTAATTTCTTTTGAGAACAGGCCAAAAGAAAATTTGTTTGTCCAGTAGCCAAATGATAGGTGGGAGAAAAGAGTAGGAGTCAGTTCAAATAGACAAAATCTGACTATTTCCTGCTGAAAAGAAGCATCCAGGAAAAAAATCCATTCTGAGTAGAACAAATCTTTTGATTCAAACATTCCCTTCCATGCACTTTTACAGGAAGCGTAGATAACTAAGAGTTCAGCTCACGAAGTACAGAGAGACACCAATGCTTTTCTGCTCTGTAATCCAGTTAGTTAGGCACTTCACCTGCACGAGAGAGACAATTCTCTTCTCTGCCTGACGATGACTTAAGTTCACATCACCCATCTCACAGGAGCATGTCCAAGATGATGTGCTATGGGCTGTCCAGTCTACGGGCTTCTCAGTCCTATGAAGAGCATACCAAAATTTGCTCAGGCAAATTAGCAATTTTTTTATCGCTGTGCATGCTGCACACTCCAGGTGACCTATTGAATGAAGACTCAGTGGCTGTTGCTGGCTGGCTTTGTCCTGTTGCTGGGATTTTGGATCATCTGGCAGCTCCCACAACAGAGTTGCTCTGCTGCTAGCTGTGTGGTAGATTTATTTGATCTGCCTCTGAATCACATGCAGCTCAAGATTGAAAGGCTGGCCACCCTGCATAGAAGTCCCAGGGCTAATCTCAGTCCCTTTTGATGATAATGTTCTACCTTGTATTTTAAATAGTTAAGCGGTCATTGAAAGTGAGGCAAATCTTCCAATCTCTAGGCAAGGGAATCACCGAGTCACACTCTGGCTTAGTATTTCAGTATATTAAGGAATATTTAGGTGTTTCGAACATAAAGGAACTATCTCTGAAGGAGAATCCATCTTCTCCCATCCTTGGCTATTAGGTAAATGCTTTGCAACTAGCCACGTAACTAGTAATTTTATGAATCTCATGTTGAAAAGGTTTTTAAAAAATTATTTTCCTCAGGCTTTTTTTTTTTTGACAAATAATCAACATTTGCAAATACTTTGGGGGCAATTACATTGAATGAGAAACTGTTTGCTTCATACTATCATCTAAAATCAAAACAAAATACTCCAGGCTAGATTGAGTGAAGTTGTTCTGTGGCAGTTGTATAACAGAAGGCACAGAAGTGTTTTTTCTTTCTCCTCATATATGAAATCATAACAGTCCCTTCTGAGGTTACAGAATTCTAACATCTGATGAAGCCAGACTGGGTCTGGGGGTGCTTTAAGCTATGCTGGAAACCATAGCCTGAGGAGCAAAGTTGCTCACAGCTCCTTCCTGCTTCTCTTCTTGCACTTGGTTTATGAAACTATTCCCAGGGAGGAATAACTCACCTCAGGGATCACTGCTCCATAGTCATCACACCAATGTACACGAGAGCAGAGCCGGACTGCTTGTTTTAAACAGGAATTGCTTGGAAGGTTTCTGTGGACTCCAAGCTCTTATGTCCTTTTTCTTAATGTAGGAAAGAAAGTAGGGAGGAAATAAAAAGGTACATGCAATAATGCTTCTGGAAAGACAGAATTTTTATTAAGATCATACCTTGAGTTAAGTGGCTCCTTCTTTGACAGCAGCCACGCTGCTGCTCTCTAAAGGGCAAGAAGCTGAACTTTCAGGGAGCCAATTAGGAAATGCTTCAGAAAGAGTGCTAGTGACAGCAACAGTCTGAGAGATTAACTACAGTAAAGGATCCTCAAAGTGCTGGCCTCCAAGTATTTTCAGCATAACTATGATCTTTCGTTTGCATTACTTAAAAACTGCTTTTACAAAAAGAAAAACATCAAAATGACTTGAAGCTTTTAAAATTATTTCTTTGCCACGTCCCAGAGCTTTACAAGCAAACAGTTCCACAGCAAACATCACTTACCAATGGAGCTTTACTTCTTCAGAGAAGAATAAGTTTCTTTAAGACAAATAATAAATACCCCTCATATATGAGTGATAAGACAAAGGAAGCCTGAAAGGTGCATTATCTTTTGCCTTTGCAGGTTTTTTGCTTTTCAGAGTCAGAAAGGATTGATGTTTCTTTTGGGTCATTGCTGAATACTTCACTGTACAGAAATACTAAATTTTGTCTTGTCACTGAGAGCAATAAGGTAGGAACCAAACAGCAACAGAAAGAACTAACTACATTTATATGAATTTCCTTTGATTCTCTAGTGCAAAACAAAATGTTGATGAGAACAGAATAATAATAAGCTTTCCATAATCACACACATGATCTCACAGAATAACCCACAATATTCATAAAATATAATGTATTTGATGTCCATCTTAATTATAAGACAAAGGTGTTCCTACTAGAAACAATAGTGACATTCTTGCTCCAGCTGAACTGGGCTGTAATCTTTCTGTTCTCATTAGAACATAGAGGAAAAAGCAGTGTGTAAAAAAATAATCATGTTTTGAGAAATCTAGTATAATTGCTTTCTTTCATAAATCTCAGCATAATTAAGAATACAAGAAGGGCTCATGATTTCTCATGTGTTAGAAAAAAAATGCAGGCTGATGTTTTTAATGAGACTGCTGTTCATGATTAATAATACCTGTTTGTCAATGCACTTTAGACATATTCACCACATCCTCACACTGTGTTACAGCTCTTGCACAACAATGAACTTCACCTGGTAGCTTCACTGGATAATGGTATTAGGATTCGCTAATCAGCACAGCTCTCCTTATATGCTGATTAAAAGTAGCCATCAGCATCTGGTCAGGCAAGTTCTGACCCCAAGTTGTTGTGCTGGATTAAGAGACATGTCAGTAGCCCTCCACAATACAAAGACTGCTACAGCAAGACTGAATGCTAAAAAGAGTGGAGCAATTTTTATAAAAATAAATATTTTTTATTTATTTTGTTTTATCAAGAAGCACTAACACTCTTGGGCTATGTTCACAGAAATCCTGTGTTGTTCAGACTTAGTTCAATTGAACTTATTCCTGATTAATACGCTGTTCTGTATTCACTGGTGGAACGTTGTGTTTTCCCATTTGGATACAGAGAAATCAGATATTATTCATTATTAGTGGTTTTCTACACTTTTGCTTATTATTCTATCTCATTTTGCCATAGTATGCACATTTTAAAGTATACCTCTATGTAATCTGCTGGGTAGAAATTAAAATGATTACACATCTTCTACATGATATGCTTTGAGGGACAGAGGAATTAAGATAAATTTTTCAATTTTCATACCTATTTTTATCACAGCCTTTTCAGATATGCTGACTTTGCTAGTGTTTTCTGAAGTCAGCAGTTCTTCAGAAAGATTATTACCTTCAAAAAAATAAGATGGGCTAATAATTCATGTGTGTACTGTAAAATAATTTACATGTGCTAGACATTTTACTTTCCCTTCCCTGTTTAAACACCTTTGTTTTGTTCATCTTTTATATGGGAGTTACTGCTGGAATGTTCTCTTGGAAACTGCTTTCTCATCTACAAGTCGTGATTTAGCCATTTTGTTTCTGACCACTTCTTAGCTCCTCCTATGCTGAATATAAGCTCTAACTCCTGCCAGATTTCCTTTCAGATTTTTTTTTTTGTGTGTGTCTGATAAATCAGAACACCTCAACAGATTAAAAAAAAGTCACTTCTTATATAATTAAAACACCTTTGACTATTGTAAATGTTTTAAAGCTAAATGTCACACAGTGATTTATGCATATATAAATAGAAACATATCCATCAGCTACCTGAAGTATATGTCTTATTTAATGAATACAATCTAGCAACTGTGATTAAAAAAATACATAAAGGAGAAATTCTTCTCCACTTTGTTTCCCTTTTCAGAGGGAGATTTCTTCACAGGGCTTGTTTAGTGTAAAACCTGTCGCCATTCATTGCTGTTGAAATGTATAGTCTATTACTATCTTATGCCTATGTAACTTTACCATAGCCAGGACTGTTTCATGATGAAATAATCTGCAGAATCTTTATGCTTGTCTCTGCTGCTCACATGGTACAGTACAAGAAAGGGTTGCATGAAATGAAGAATACAAGAGTATGTTGTCAACAGACCTCAATATTTCACTGATACACCTGAATAATATATAGGTCATGGCCATTACAATGCAAAACACTAGGTTAAATAATTATTTTCATGTTAATAGTTATGGCAGTCTTAATTTAGTTTTCCAACCTGATCTTCACAAAAGGTCAGTCTGGAGAATCACAGTGGTGCCTTCCTGCTTTAAAATCTACCAGACAGATTTTTTTTGCTGAAAATGGAGAGGACTTCAGCTGAACTCCACAAGAAAATAGCTGGTTCACAAGTATATAATTGTGAACATCAAAACGTGATAATTACTGCTTTCCTTAACTCATGAGCTTTCTGTGGTCAATACTACAAGTGTTTAAAAGTGGAAAGGTATAGACATTTTCCTTATAGTCGAAGCAGCATTTTGTTTTTTTCAGTATCATTCTTTCATTACTAATTTTTAAATTAGTAAAACAGTAGTGTTCATCAACAGATTGGTTCCATGCTTGCTCATAATTTTGCAGTAGTTCTGAATGTGCTTTCAAGGAATTTACAGCAGAAATGTACAATTTATAGAACAGAAAGAATGTGAGGTTTAAATTAAGTTCACTGGCTAAATACATAAACAATCTTCAACATGTTTTTCGGTTTCCCATCAACATTTTAGACTTTGTGTCTGATACCAGCTGTTACTAGCTGCATTTAGCTTTGAACTAGGAAGCCAAACTCTGATAGCTAAGGAAATGTCCTTATGTAGAGCCAGGGGAAGAGTAGTAAGTCACCTGCTGTGGTCCTTTCTCTGGAGGGCTGTCAAAGGCCAAGCCCAGAATTTCTTTGAGGAGGATAAGTGAAGGGGAGATTATATTTGTAGGCTGCAATAAAGTATCACTCACTACTTAGAGGACCTTGTTTCAGCACTTCAGCTGATGGAGTATTCAACAATTTCTGTAAACAATTGCCTGGGATGATGGCGACGGACTTCTGTTTCCAAATAATTTTAGCTCTCTTCAGTGGCCTGTATTAAAAGAATTAATGGTTCCAGTTAGACAAGGATTTGTGTTAAAAAACAACATACAGCATGGAATATGATTGCATGGACCTAGGGAGTGGACTTTCTAATGGCTTCTCGTTAAGTGGAAGGCTCTGTCTCGGGTCTCATAAC
>JAOBAS010000045.1:21671913-21697064 GCA_025311575.1 Elanoides forficatus
AGCTGAAAAGTCCTTGATTTAGACTAAACACTAAGCAACAACTGAAAACATCAGTGTTATCAACATTCTTCACATACCGAACTCAAAACATAGCACCGTACCAGCTACTAGGAAGACAATTAACTCTATCCCAGCTGAAACCAGGACAACAACGTAGTAGTTTAAAAAGTTATCTATTTTAGGCAGGTAAATAATATATCTTCCACAAGTCAACTTTGGTATTCACAAAAGTTATCACATGGTTTGAGTTGTTTTTTCTTGTTTCCTATAAACTTTTGATTTGTGCTAGTGATTAAAGCAAAGATTTTGGATTTTGTGCCATATTTTTGTCAGTGTCTGTCACATGGTCTTGACCACATCAATTCATTCACTGAACTTCATTTTTCTATCTGTAAATCATTCCTATCAAACATCTCAAAGGATAAAGTGTAGTTTCACTGCAGTTTTTAAAGCTTATTCATAGCCTTGAAAGTATATACAAGTGCAAAATATTATTTTTACTTAAAAGTTTTGAAGTTAAGTATGTGTTCACTTATTCATAAAGTCAGAAGGAACTAGTAGAACTTTGTTCTTAACGCATATAATACAAGGTATAAAATTTCATATAGTTAATTTTTGATTGTTCTCCTTGACTTAAACTTGACTGCCCTTTCCTGTGCTGCTTTGAGTCTGTTAACCTACTTTTTTTGTTTTAACATCCAGGTTTTGTTTCTTATCACATTTTTGCTTAACTGGCTTTGAGGGCTATTAGATATCTGTGTTTTCTCCCTATGACTTACCTGCCTACCTTGGTCACCTTTTGTATATAAGATATCCTATTTGATAAATCTCCTGGAGTTAATCCTAATATAGAAAATTATAAAACACAAAATGGTTGATGATGTGCTATGGTTTAAAGGGTTTTTTGGCGATGTGATGTTGATCAGAGGGACCAAACCAAGAGCTAGATAGATGAGGACAATGTGAGGTTGGCTGAAGTTTTCATCGCATTCCATGCTGCTTCCCATGCTGCCTGTGCTACCTCTCAGGGTCACACAAGGTTTTATTTGGTGGGTTTGTGGGTTTTTTAACTGAGATTGGAATGATTTCATTTATTCCTTCACTTGTAAAGTTAGATGCCTTTGGCATCATGGATAAAATGAAAAGTATGTTAAAATGTGTGTGAAAATTTCAGGATAATGAGTGGACCGGGATTTTGCCAAGGAGTCTAACTGTGCATAGCTCTGAGGGAATCTTAAGAATTAATGAATATGAAACACCTTTATATAAGTGACTTATCTTTACATATGGGAGGAATCTAGATCACTGACATACCTTCAGCATTGGTCACGTAATGAAAGGGAGAAATTCTACTTCATATTCATTTATAAAATGAGTGGTTTTTAAAATTGCCCAAATTATTTGAGTAAGTCCTGGGATAAAATGAGCAAGATAACAAGATACAGATCATATGCACATTCATAGTGCAGTATTTCACAACTTGTGTAATGAATGTATCGCCCGGATGGATACATATGTGTGTGTATGCGCCTGTGTCTACACTCTTGTATACCTGACTGTTAATCATTTCAGCTGTAGGATGAAAACAGCTGAAGATTGCTAAGATCTTCACTTGTATAAAGATGCAAACTGGATGTTATGCAAAGAAGCCAATGCTAGTGCCAATTTCCTATAGAGTGTAAAATAGCCCATCAATGTGTCAAAATGATTGTTTACATCTGTGGAGCTAAATAATGTGAAACATCCGAAATTATTATCCATGCTTCTAAAATACTGTGGGCAGCTGACAAATTTGTTCAAATTCTGAACAGGAAGAGGAGGATTTTGTGCAGGTTTGATGATAGACACACTTTGCAACACACTCCAGAAACATTCCACCTTGCAATATGATCAAAACCCTCACCCCTCCCCAAATTGCTTTCAGGCAGAAGAATCGAGTCTTGTTCTCTATGATAAAATCTCCTTTTGACAAGTCTCTGAAATGTAGGCAAGGTCAGCAGGTAACACAGCATGATTCCGAGACATGGACAGTGAAACTTTGTAAATTCTGTACTGAGGACAATAAATCTTTGGGAAGAATTGGAGGGGAGGAAGATAGTAAAAAACCTTACCAAATAGAAGTGATACATTCAAAAAAGGATTTATTTGTTTTCATTGCCTGCTAGACACAAGACAGTCTGTCTGGTTGTGATAATATAAGCATCAAATATGTAACACCCACATAGATAACCTCTCCTCCACTGAAGGAATATTTCCAGCTTTCTTCACTCCCTAGCCCCTCCCTGCTGCCTGTCACTACTTCCTCTCAACACTTTAAGTCTACCTCTTTCTCCTGCCACTCTCTACTCAAAGATATTGGATTTAGGTGGTCAGACTGCCACATGTACATTCTATGACACATTGCTTTTCTATCTGATGTTTGTAGTAGTGTTACTGAAGTAGTACAGAGCAGAAGGATGACAAGCGGAACGGTTTACATAACTTGTGTTCACTGACATGACTTACTATAAGACAGTAACAGCTTTCACCTTCTTAGCCTTGATAATCCTAACCCCACCCCAGATGTAGTAAACAGGTTTTATGCCTTTGATGACGGGTTTATTTGATTGTTTCTTCCTGCTGGCAGCATTCCTAGTGATGCCGCATGGTGACTTTTGCTCAGCAGAAGTTTAGTAGAAGGGCTGGGTGGTCTATGGTGGATTTCTCTGCCTCTATGCTGGCCCCAGTCCTTATCTGCATGTTTGAGATATCTGTCCTCAAAAAAATCCCACAGACACAGGCACAAAGAAATTGGAAGGATGTAGTTCCCCAAAAGGAGAAAACTAGACTTATTTAGGAAATTAAAAATTTTAACAGAATAGATACTCATATGCCAAAAGCACAACAAACTAACATGCCAATCTGCCAGACTCAATCCATCTCAAGGAATTTTGTAAGGCAGGGCTTTTGCAGCAACTTACTGGGCTGTCAGGTTCATGAAGCTACTGAAAGCAATGGTAGCTGCAGCTCTAATTTCACGGGCAGAAGTTATTCCCTTCGTATTTTCTGGAGTGAAGAATGTGTTGGATGCTCCACAGGAACCTAGGTAACAAGATGTTCTCCATTTACTTTTCATTTTATATAGCTTTCCTCTAAATAAGAGATTTAAATGCAAAAATCTATCATTCAGGGACATTGTGTGGATTAGCAATGTTCTCTGGAGGTTTGTAGGTTCATAAAACCACAAATGGATGTACTCCTCTATACTAGCTTTTTTCATCTGTGAAAAATATGAAACCAATAATATTTTATTGGTTAAATAGATCACCCAAATAGTATTTGTTGAAAGCTGCTAATAGTCCCCAGTTTCTTCATTTGACTAAATTGCTTCATGAAAACTGTAGCAGGAGAAACTGGGATGCTTAGAGGAAGGAAAGGTAAGCTACAGGTGAGCAGTGGAGGCACTGGGAACTCTTATTAATGCAGTGCCCACTGTTTATGAGGATAGTGCTAGAAAGTATGACAGGGAAGGAGGTACAGATTGTACGTGAAAGCAGAAGAGAGAATAAAGCTGTAGAAAAAGTATTATAAAAGAAGGCAGATAAGAAATACAGTTAAAGAAACAGCAATCTAAATCAAATGAAAAATAATAAAAAGGCCAGTTAATGGATTGAAATACAGGATGGGAAGACAGGAGAGGAAGAATGGAGGAAACACTGGGTGCACTATTCAGTTACTCAGCTTTTTGGAACCAATCATTCAATATCTTCTTTGACATAATTTTGCACTTGAACATTGTGACACAACAGGGTAAAAGAAAAGAGAAAAAATGAACTCTGACAACCTTCCTTAATGGTAACTTTGGCAAACAACCCTGGTCCCCTAAAATTTTGACATGCCTAATAAGGTGCCATCACTCTTCAACCAGTTTCTTGCTCATCATCCTTTGTTTTCTCACCTACCAAATTCGCTTTATTTTCTTTTCTTACATTTTTCCTTGCTGTAACTTTCTTAGCTCTGAGCTTTTTGTTCTAACTACCTTTGAGATTCAGTGAGCTACACACAGCTATTTTCAATAATTTCAATATATATTCACTATAAGACACCTATTTTAACTTGCACTCATAGTATGAAGGCAATAACAGGTGTGCTGTTTTCTCAGCCAAAATCCAGTTTCTTCATTGCTATGATAAGCTACGTATTTTCCATTCTGATAGATCATCCACTTAGAAGCAGAATTATTTTTCTAATAAGAAACTAAGAAGTAGGTTCACCACCGTAGCTATACAAAACAACCTCCTCCTTTGAAAAATCTGCCAAATGTACTACAAGGTCAACTTGTACAAGCATTATTTAGAATTGTACTATAGAATGTTAAATGTCCTTCATGAATTCTTCTCCATGGACAATCAACTTTCACTGAAAGACAGAAGAGAGGAGAAAAGGTGAAAAAGAGAGGGGGTGTATGAGAAAGAGATTAAAAATGGAGAGAGAAAAAAAGAAGGGAGAGAGAGGAAGAAAAAGGAAATAGAATTTAAAAGTTTTGTTGGAAATACCACAATTCTAGCCTCAGAATCTTTGGTAAGCAGAAGTAGTTTATTTTATGCTGCCTGCCAGATATGCTTCTTTTTGCTTATCAGTATACAATATGACTGTTTTGTAAAACAGTGTCTGTCTCCTATTGCTTCTTAATCATTGGAGCACACAGTAATTAAATGCTGCATGGAAGGATTTGAACCAAGCCAGAAAAAGCAGTGGATTTAAAAACCCCAAAGTTTTATTACGTGTATTTTCATACGATTTTATATTTTGTTTATGGTAATAGTATATCAGAGCTAACAACTGTACACTGATATACCCATAAAATATATTCACTATGAGTTACTAAAATAATGAGTGGAGTAACAACCTACGCAACAGAATGTTACTGATTTACTCTCTTTTTTTTCCCAAACTTTCTCTGAATGCATACATCATAATGGAAAAAAAAAAGGTTGACAGCAGCAAGCAATCTTCAGTTATTACAAAGCATTCACTTGCTGGCTTATTTACTGTAAACCTGCATTTAAAATGCTACCAGTACAAGCAGTCAGCAAATTGAATTAGAATGCGAACCACTGGGGCCAGATTCTGCTGCCACTTCTTCCCCTGAGTAAATATACTTTATCTAATGAGTTATCTTGCGGATATTAATAGCAGTGTTCACAGAGCCAATCAGTTACTTAAGGTGAAGGTAATTAAAAATAGTTTCTGCATTGTTACTATTAGTTGCTTTACATTTCCATATATTGCTTTACATTGCTGTTATTATAAACGCTAATTTTATTACTGTAGTTGCTTGTTGGAATATTTTGAGATGGGGGGGGGATATTTTTCCTGAAAAATGTTTCTGTTTTCCATTCAGCTCTAATTATTCACTGTATATCAGAGCACCCAAGTGGGAGATCTGTTTTGCATTATGTTAGAAAATGGATAAAAATAGCTAGCAAGAGAGCTTACAGAAAAAGGTTTTGACTTGGTAAGGCATTTAAGTGTATGCCTCATTTAAAATCTGTAATCAGACCCCTGGAAGCCCCAGATTTATTGCAAAAACAGAGTCTGGAAAGCAACCATGGCTTTAAATTTCTGTTCTGTACATCACATATCTGTTGTATCCAACTGCTTGGCGTACATTAGAAAAATATCAAAATATCACAGCAGATCTTTACGGTCTGTGTATCAGCTGATAACCACTAGCATTCAGCATGCTTTTGGTACAACCCATATGCAGGAGGAAAACACAACATAATTTAAGAGAATCACTTATGCCAAAGATATTCCTTACATTTTATGCAGCTGAAATACCCCTTTAAACTGCCAAAGGCATTGGAGAGCTTTTGGTAGGTATGAATCATACCCAGATATGGTATATTCTATGCAGAGGGGAAAATATGAATCTAGGCTTTGTATACAGACCTTAAATGTAATCAGAAACATATATAAATGTGTATACATATACCTACCTTTAACTATTGGCTTTCTGAAACTACTGCTGAAGGCAATTTTCACTATGTGTGTCAGCTGAATTCAAGGTGCTTAGAATTCAGTAGGTATTGACTGAAGAAATCTTGTTTACGTGGCTGGAATAATTGTCCTGGGTACACAGAGCACTTCTAGAGACTAAGGTAAGCCACTCATTACTGAAGCTTTGAGGTATGTATAGGTTATCTTATTGTATTTCATGGAAGTTACCCCATGTTCGAAGTCAGTGGGTCTTTACCCCCATTCAGGGTAAGCCCTGGCTCATAAAGTCAAAACTCCAGAGCAGTCCCTTGGAGCAAAGCTACCACTAGTGTATATATTTTGGCCTTGTGGTCTACAGCAGCAACGGGATGGTTGGTTATGTCATGGACATCCGGTGGATTAGTGGAGTTAATGGTACAAATTCAGAGTTAGGAGCTCCTGCTTCCGGAAGGACCTCAGCACTTGCTTCTCCTTCCCCTCCCTCACTTCTTCCCCTCTGCTCCTGAAGTGCCTGTTCCCCTGAGCGAGTCAAGATCTCCCTTGCTGCTCCCCATACTCATCAGCAGTGGAATATAATTTGAAGAGACAGATCAGCTCACTGTTGATATCATATCCTAGTACCCTCTTTAGGGAACCTCAAGTGCAATCTTGCAGGCAGATTATTGAAGCCTGCCTGTTGAAAGTTTTTTGGCATGGATGAGTTTTCACTCCAGTGGGTGTTGGTGAGTTTCAGATTATATCTGTGTAAAGGAATGGATGGATTGGTGAGCAGCTTGTAACTCTCACAGCTTTAGTTTTCCCTTGGCTGTCCCTGGATTCAGGAAAACAGCTGCTAGATTCCTAATAAGTGATTCACAGAGTTGATATAATTTAGTTTCCTTGCCAAAAACCTCTTACTTCTAGTTTTCTATTTAATTGAATCACAGACTGAGAGTTTTAAAGTGTCTATCAGCTGCAACGGGTAGGATGAGTGCTGTAAAAATCATTTTTCAAGACTGTGTGTAACTTCCCTCACTGGTCTATTAACATGCTGAAATAGATTCTCAAATAGTTTTAAAAACTTTTGTTAGGCTACTTTCCCCCTCCCTTGCCTTGCAAAAAGGCCCAAACCAAATGGGCTATTCTGAAAGATCAATAGAATAAAGGCAGTTCGCTTTCAGGGTCACCTAAATTCCTCTCAGGGAAGTCTACTGCAGTTTTCTTCTTTCTGCTTTACAATTATAGGATCACAGGAACAGTTTGGTCACTTTTTTTTTTAACTTAAAAATGTGACTTATTGGAATTGGCTCCACCTAACCCCACTCAGTATTCACTAATGGTAAACAGCCTTTGACAAATCTCTTTTCCTCCATGTGACACCATTCATATTCTGAGAATTCTCTCTTCCGTTGGCTTTAGTGTATACATTCCTGTTATTCATAAGCAAGCTTGATTTGCTGTGCTCTTTTGCCTTCCCATTGCTTTTTATTTGCTTCTGATGGCTTACCTCCTAAATATTTTTTCTTTGTCTTCAACACTGGGACAGAAGGTTGTATCAAATATGCAAGTAATGCAGCTGTATCAGGAGTATTAGATAACTCCAATGGCCCCTGTCAGCAAGTTTCTGCAGTGTGGTATGCAATATGCTCAAAGTTAATTGAAAAGCTTTGCTGTGGCTTTGGCAAGGAAGAATTATCAAGTGCAAAGATTCCTGTATTACCTCTGGATGTAGTTCGTGCTCCTATTTGAAGAACAACTGCAGTAAAGCACAAGATATACGTCAGGTTTTTCCCCACCACCAGATCTGGTCTACTCTACTCTTTCCTAGGCATCGGTTATGGTCAGGTGTAGGACATTGGCTTACCTGAATCTTTTAGGCTACTCCATTATTGACAGTTTTACATTCTAACACCTTAGAAAGGCAATGGGGGGCATAAATTCTAATACGGTATAGGAGAAAAATTAAAAATGTGTTGAAACTTAAGATTCTTAACATTCACTGTTTCTCACAGATGCCAGAATTAGGCAGTAATCAAGGAAATGACCAGTCAGCGGGTTTGCAACAAAGAAGAAACATGTTTTCATAGGATGTATTTAATGCACTCACCATTTAAATGGTGAAATGCTCCAAATATTTCAGGAAGATAAAGGCTTCCACTCACGTTCATTTCCCATTGCTTTCTTATGCCAATCAAGAGGATAGCTGTTTGACACACAGCTATTTGACACACAAGCTTGCGGGAGAGGAGACTCTTCGATTTCCTGCTGTTGGTCAGGGCAGAGGTCCCATGCTTGGCATACAATCCATTTCATGTTCCTTCCCCCTTGGTGCATGGTCGAACAACTAGGAAACTGACAGACAAAAAGTTAAAATGGGTAATTATTCTAGAAAGAGTGTCAGAAAAATGGAAAGGATCTGTCTTTATGACAGCTCATTACGAGACATACTACCACTTAGATACTGTAAAAAGTTTCATAATTTCACACAGAACAGGAAGATAATTTATAAGCACAATTAGAATCCAGAAAAAGAATGCACATTGAATTGCAGCATCTTTAGAACTAGGTTTTGTGCCAGAAAATAACACACTTTCCAGTTAACTGTGATTTCAAATGCAAATACCAGTGTCCTTGGAATGAAGCAGATGTTGGGCTTTTTTTCAGTGGAATGAGCAGTCGTTCATCTCTGAATCCTTGTCTTCTGGGGAAATATTTCATTCCTTTAGTGAATGAAGGACAGACATAGCTGTTTTTTGCAACACATTCCCACGCAAGCTAATTTTAGCTCCGTGTTTGGAGCAATTATTGAAAAGTCGTAGACTGTTAGAGTGGTAATTCCAGATTAGGGTCAAGTTAGGGGAGGGGGGAGGAGTTATTGTTCTGGTAGAAGATTTTGCTACACTTGACTGTAAATTGTTCTGACAGTGCATAGAGAAGAGACAGATGCTTCCACACACAAGTTGGAAGTTGCTTTGGCAACTAGCTGGAAAATAAAATCCTCTGGGGTGAAAAACCTACTTTATTAATCCAACTGTAAAGGCAGCTACAGCTGGTTGGGTTTCAGGTATCACTGGAAAAAACAATACACAACTGACAGAACATCCTACTCTCCTCCAGATCTAGGCTTTGTTTTCCATCCTCCCTCACCCCACAGTACATATATATATATATGTCTATATATTGTGTGACCCCCACCAACAGGGCAAACTTCCCACCATCCCCAAGCAGGGCCAGGGTGGTGATAGTGACAGGGTTCATGTTAATAATAACTGAAAATACCCAAGAGTTTGCATAACGCAAAGGGCCTGACGACCTGTTCTGTTTGTGATTTTGGCATTTAGTTGGTTTTCTTCTTGTATATACATTATAATGCTGCCTTGTTTGCTGAAGGGTGTTTCATGGTATGGCACATTCTGTGCATCTTTTTCTGTGCCAGCTGGCACTTTGGGGTGAACACTGATGGGTTTTACCCTGGGAGCTGACACCAGTAGCATCCCATGACTGACACAGCAGCCAGGGGAGGTGAGTGGCGTGCCGGGGAGGTGGCCGTGCCCACTGGGTGGCCTGGGGCAGCTGGACCAGGTTGCAATGCCTGGAATGGAAAAGACACAGAGAGGCAAAGGATGAAATGACCAAAGCACAAGCGAATTGAGAGGAGAGTGTTTTGTGAACCACACCAAAGCAGTTATTTTTAAAGACTCTTCCTAGGGATTGAACATAAAGTGAGACTGCGTGGACTGTGTTGTAGAAACATAGGAGGTTCAAAGATCATTTGGGCTGTGCACAGGTGGAGCAAGACCTCTTACCAGAGAAACACACACAGCACACAACAGTGCAGGTGCAGAGCTCCATTCAGGGGCTAATTCTGCTTTACTGAAGAGCAACAATTTTGTTGTCTTAATTAGAACTGAGAGTCAGGCTTTGATGTTCAATTAATAAAATTGCTTTTTTTTCCTCCCCTTTATTTTGATAATTTAGAAAAACAACATAGGAAAAAAAATTGGCTTAATTTCCACCTGTCTGAATTCTCTCCTGAAATAAATTGGCACAACTTCACATGAACCAGTGATTCTTTGTCTGTTTGAACCACCACGGAAAATGGATCAGTAGGTTTTATGTGATTTCAAAGGAAAGTTAAAATTATTTATGATGATCAAGACATACATAATAAAAAATCAAACCACCAGATTTATGCATAAGGGAAAACTGTATTGTAAAATTATGTTTAGAAACATAAAATGCCATGCAAAATCCCGTTAGATGAAAAGAAAGGACACTTTATTCAACTGTCTTTTATAAATACTGAAAGCTGGCCAAATGTACATTTTATGATTTTTTTTTTAATACAGTGCATAAACTGTATTTGGATTATATGTCATAATCTAAAGCTAAGTGAATATAAAAGGAAATTGAATAAAACAAAATAGATTGTACCTTTTCACTTCACTATTAAGTATTTATTCCTCATTCTTCAATATGAGCAGCCAGATCCTCAGCAGCCATTTGGCAATGTCCCTTTCACTTCTGTAAAGTGTAAACAACATTGGCTTCAGGCAGGAGACATAGGTTGAACCTTAGATTTGGAAAAAAATTAGTACTAGGCTATATATTGTGGTTTTGAAATCTGAATCACATTTAGGTTTCAAGCATTCAAAGAAATACATTTCCTTTGCAAGTTTACACACTGAACAATGCGCTGTTGTATCTTCTTCTAATGCATGTCTTGGAGCTGTACAGTGACAATGAACCTACACCTATCAGGTTTGCATCCCTGGATAAACTACTGACTCATGTGCTTGCCCTGCCCAGTCTATAAGCCAGCACTTTGATAGTCCACCAGTAGCAGGTAGAAGAAGTTTGCTAAGATAAGCTTTAATGTTATGCAGTTAAAAACAAAAGAAAACCGAGAGCAAACCTTGGCTTCTGTACAAGAAAACTGTTTTAAGGAACTAATGGACAAAGGGCTTGAACTGAAAATCTACTTTTAAACCTAAAGTCACAGCAGTTATTTCAGCTGACCTTGACATATTGAGAGGGATGTTTTTGTATTTTGTTTGCTTATTTAACTATAATAATCTCTTATTCTCCGTGGTGTTTTGTAGCTGGTGGTTTTTATGAGAAATCCTTGAAAATAACAGTACCCTTTTTCATCACACTGTAAATGCATGATTGACAGTCCTCCCAGAAAGATAGGACTTCACAAGAGATAAAAGGCAGTGCAATATAAATAAAATACATGTCAAGAATGCATCTTCATCTCATTACAGCTAGGCTAAGCTTGGATGTACACAGCAAGAACTTTACATCCTTTATTTATGCAATGGTCCAAGTTCAGACTGGCTAGTCATGAGGCCTGGGAGGAAAAGTGAAACCCGAGGCGAACTGTGCCCTTGCCACTATCATGGTGGAAAATGATGGATACAATGCTGAGATGCCTCCCAGGAGAAGAAACTGTTGTCTCGTAACCTGAAGGAAAACCCATGCAGGCATCTTCTCTGCATCTGGGCTCTTGGAAGTGTTACTCATCATTTCCAAAAGGAAGGACTTTGCTGCTCAGATTGAGTGCGTGAATGCACACACACGTGTGTGTGTCCACATGTGTGGCAGGCATCAGGTCAGGGCTGCATACTCAGAGGTAACCTAGTTTTCTTGATTGTATTGGAAAGTGGACCAGAGGTCTCTGAAGAGAACAAATGTTAGTGTGCTTGATGCCAGACTTGCACAATGAGACAGTGCTGTCTTCCTTCCTTTCCCCCCCCCCTCTTTTTCTCAGATTTGTCACAATAGTGACTGGCACAATGCATGGACAGAATTTAAAAAAACAAAACAAAACAAACAATTCTTCAACAAAAAGCTCAAAACAACCCTCAAAACTGGAGTGGATGAATGTCAGGGGGCAAAATTGCCCTATTCACAAAGTTTTAACCAAATCATTTTTAACATTGTTTCTGTACACTGCCACTCTCTATTCCCATACGCCTCACAATTTCTTGAATTATATCAGTCTGTATAACAGGCAACACACAATCATGGCCTTAAGAGCACTGTGGGCCACTAATTTCATTGTGTTGTGGTAAGAGCAGTTTTAACCAACATTGTTGGAAACTTAATTGCCTTTTTCCTGCACATCTTATTTTCCAGACCCATCCTGCGGCTGACACCTGCCTTGTTTCTTAACTTTAGATAAGGTGGGTGAGTTACCTTTCCCCAATGGTTGGTCCAGTGCCTCCTGCCCCTGCCCTGTCTGTACTGGAGACATAAATACCTGCATTTCCATACTGAGTTGTTCCTGTATTATATACCATGATAAGTTCTTTAAGGAATGATGTATTGCTCCTTCCAAATCAAAAACTGTGGTAGTGATGGCATTAAACAATTTTTGTTCTGATCCAAATTCTAATTTTATGGCTTGCACACCCCCTAGCAAAACAACCCCACTTGATGCCTTTTGCCTATAAATTTTATTAAGTCTTGGAGCTGGGCCTGAAGATTTCCCATCTGGGTTTCTACATTGAGGACTTCTGAAACACAGAGAGTACTTGACAGCTCTCTTGCTCTTCATAAAATCCCCTAGCTCTTCATTATTCCTCAAAATGATCTATTTTTGTGATCTTGACATCATGGTACAACATCATTCCTTATTGTGGTGGTGCTAAACTTCATCTGAATAACATATTCACTCTGAAGGTATAACTCACCTCTTTTGCTTTCCCACAATGGCGATGGCCAGTTTTTATTTTTTACATAGGTCTTGTTAATCACTGTTTCAGGATCACAGCATACCTTAAATTAGACCAAGGCTTTGTTGCATTGGCCCAATCAACCTGCTTCTTAAATCGAACCAAAATCACTGTTATTAAACCGTTTTTCCCTAAAAGTGTTTCCTTTTGTCACTATTGACTGCTTCTCGTACATTGTCAAATTACTGCTGATTTATTCTTGGTGTTTAATTCCATGGTGTTTGTAGCTCTCGCACTTAGGGAAATTTTACCTCCCTTGCATGATTTCCACAACAGACCTGTGTCTTGTGGAAAATAATCTCATTTTAGCAGACCCAGCTTTTTTACTGGAGGCTGTGGGGATGATGCTGGTTTATTTGGCTTCAGACTCAGTCATCTGAAGATGGTTGCATCGCTCCATTCAGTCGTGGTGTAGTGCTGCTCAGCCATATGTATCCCCCTGGGCTCTTGGCTTCTCCCTCATATTGGTAAAGATGCAAACAAAAACGTGCCTTCCTCTTCTCTCCTTGCGAGGGTCACTATAATATCTATTAACACAGGGGCTATATGAAGCCATTCAGATGCTCCTTGGTACGGACCTTACAGTTCCTGGGCTACCATTTGTGTCTGGATAGGTGCCATACTGCACTCTTCATCATCATCCTTGCTTGATTTCCGTATGTGTCCACCCAACATTTCTGGATCCCAGCCCTCAGCAGGAATTGCCACTCAGGCTTCCCACGCCTGTTCCCATGTGCCCGTTTCCCCTTTTTTCTCCTGCAGTGGCCTCTCAGCCTGCCAGGCTTTCCCAGCCTCTGTGCACTCAGCAGCTGCCTGTAAACATGTCCACCTTTCTTTATAACCAGCCACATGTCCCTTCAGCTGCCAAATTTCACCTTCCCCTTTTACGATTGCCTCACTCCCATCTGAGAGTGCAGTCACTAATTGCCACACAAATAGCTACACCAAGCACAAACAGCGAGTTTTCTGATACTGTTCTTTGCTTCAGCTAATTCAGAATACAATTTCCCCCCATCATACCCTACCAGCCCTCTCTGGTCCTTGTCCCAAGGACTGGGATTATGATTTTCACAGCTGCTTTAGCCAATTTGTCCCATGGGTGGGACCAGCAGGAAGTCAGGGTTGACCCCTTATTCCCTCCTGCCTTCCCCTTCTACCCTGTGCAGTTCTGCTAACACACCAGAAGCACCAGTAATACAGCTATGCACATTTTTTTTTTCCAAATTACTGAGCAAGAAGCCAGCAGGTGCTTAAGTTCACTACCCAAACCTTTACTGATCCGAATCAGTTCAATAGATTGCCTACGTTCTTCAGCTAAATTTTGTCACAGGGAAAAATCTGCTCAGTTCATATAGTTTAACCAAATCAGGATAGGTGATTTATTGGTTTATTAACTGCACATCATTAACTGACAATCAGTGAACTGCAATTTATGAAATGGTAATAAACACCTACAACTTTTGAAACAACTTTCAAGGACCAGTCACAAAAAGCTCTAATCCCACAGGCGTACACTGGCTCACGCTGTTGTGGTCACACACCCTGCCTGCACATACCTGCGCCTGCTGCAGCTGTGGGTGGCAGACCCCTATCCTCTCTTTGGGGAGGGCAGGTTGCCCCATTTCTCCCCTCTCTCCCATGGCTGACGGCTCCCCACACTCTGCCAACAAACACAGGGGCTGGTGAGAAAGTCCCCGTGGCCCCAGGAACCCCGCTGTGGCCGGTCCCATGTGCTGCCCCATGCTGCCAGCCCCTGGCTGGACGTGATGCCCATGGGGAGGCTCCTCCATCATGGGGCTGCTGCCACTCCACGGTTTCTCCGCTTCCCCTACTACTTTTCCTGCCTCTCTTGTATTTCTTTTTAGGCCAACTCCACCTTTGTTTCAAAAGTCTCTTCTAATGCCCTGCAACTACCTGGGTAATGGTATTAGCCCCAAATAGTTGCAACCATGTATGAATGTTGCAACAATCCTAAATCTTTGGTCAACCACGCGTCTGACCTGTCTCCCTAGCACAGGTGTAAAACTGAATTTGCTCCTCTGATGCCAAGAAGCATTAATTATTGGTGCTCATCAGGTCCTTCAGGAAAAGAGTTTCCATTCTGTATTTCAAAATAATTTTCCGTATCATTACTGAGAACTTGTTCCTGACATTATTAGGTGTAGGTCCTAATAGCCCCTGCAAGAGCCACTGGTTAAAGCATTTTTTCTTTTCTTTTGGTGGCAAGGGATCCACTGTCTTAACAGTCTAGAAAAATTGGGCCAAATATTGAATACTCCCTTGGCTGCAATTCCTAATAAAATATAAAACTCCAGATAATAGACAATTTGGCTGGAGAAAACCCAGAAACAATCAAAGTTGCCAGCTGTCATTCTGACAAGTGACAATTTCTCCATGCCTGGACATCGGTTTATTTCTCTTGGTCACAGCAATCATTTTTGTTTTCTCCAGTTACTCATGTCTGTTTATGCTGCTGTAGCATCTGTTTGATTATTGCATTTAGGAATGTAACTTGAAATATTAGCGCCAGCAGAGTCCATACTTACTCATATATTTTGTTGGCTAAAACTGCAAAGCCAGAATAAAATGCACTTCAAAAGATACAGGGAATGTTATTTTCCTATTTCCTGTATTTCCTAATTCTTTAAGAAAATTTCCTGCTTGTTCTTCTGCCAGTAAACTGAGGTACCTGGGTATAAAGCATGAGCACTCTCTCTCTCTCTGACTTTAATTTGGTATGATATTATTATCATAAGTAGGGAGAAATATTAAGATAGATACTTTCTTGTTTGGGTAGTTTCATTAAACTCTCAGGCAAAATTTTTGAAAAAAAACTAATTCTGCTTTTGAAGGTGATAATAAAGGTTCTGATGTCATTAAAAGGTGCTGCCACTTGGACTCTAATATTCCTAAGGCATTTATTCAATGTTTTTTACTCCTTACAAGATACACCGATCCAGAATGTTATGATTATGGAAAGGTGTTGCCTCTTAATAGATGTTTGATGTTCTACCCTTTTTAATCTCTCTCTGTAAGGCAGTTGTTCTATTTTCTCAATCGTTTAGCTGTCCTTTCTGCACCTTCTCTTACTCTCTCATGTCCTTCTTAGGATGCAGTACTAGAGAGGGTGCCTTGAGGTTTTATACAGCGGCAAAATGATGGCCCCTGTTTTTTCCTTATGCTGTCCTAAAGATGTCCAGAATTTTTCTGGCCTTTTTTGGCTGCCGTTGCACAATAGGCCAAGGCAGCTCCAAGAGCCTGAGCTGTAACCACCAGTACTGAGTTCAGCCCCAGGTAAGCAGAGTTTTGATTATTTTCACTTTGCCTTACACTGAAGCTCATCTGACACTTTTTTACTGACAGAATCAAGCTTTACTGAAGAGGGATTTTCTGCAGTCCTTTCAAAGGAATGTGATTGCTTGAGAGATCTAAGCATCATCTCAGATTTTGAGATTTCATTGCTGTCTTATTTTCCAAGTCATTGATGGTGTTATTCAATAACGCCATTTCCAGCACTGATCCTTAGGGGATCCCATTGCTGATGCTTCACCATTGTGAAAGATGATCTTTAAAACCTACCTTTTGCTTCCTACCTGTTAATAAACTTGAGTCAATAAAACAATTTTTCTTCCAGTCCCATGGCAATTTTTTTTCTGTAATAACCCTTAATAAAATTGTGTTCAAAGGCCTGCTAAACTGCTGGGGAGGAGGATGGAAGCATCCAGGGACCTGATAGCATCCTCCTGGGACTCCTGCAGGTTAGCAAGGCAGCATTTCTCTCTACAGAATCCTTGAGGACTCTTTCCTGACATACCGTGCTTATCCATGATGTCAGCTTTTGGAGATAAACTCCATCTTACTACCAGGGATGGAAATCAGGCTCACGTGTAATGTCCAGCTTCTGGATATCATGTTTAATATTTGACTTTCAAAATGCTAACAAAATATAGTGTCAATCTGAATTCAGCCTGCTTTACTGTGCCTTTATCTGTATGACAAGCGAGACAAATTTTCCCTAAATGTAGGAAAAAGGCAATTCCCTTGGGCACCTTCCAGAGATGGTATGACATGTCCAGAAGACAGTTTCTCAAGCTATGCTTGGTCTTTTTTTTTCCACTGCTCTTTGCTAATGCCACCCCTTTTGATTTGAGGTTGCCAGAAGTGCCAGTGTATCCTGTCAGTATTTGGTTTATAATTGTGCATCCTTACACACTGAACACCAGGCTCCATACTCGTAACTATTCCATCAGGTCACAGTCCATTGTGTGTGTTTGATGAACATTTTTTGTTGCTGTTTTCCCACATTAAGGGATTTAGCTTCTGCTATATTTAGAACATACAGGGTATGTTTGCTCACATGAAAGAATGAGCTGATTTTGTGATCAATAATTTTAGTTTACATCTTTTCCTCCTAAAGGTAGCCACTTTTGGAAAATCAAAGTCTACAGAAAGCACCTGTCTTGCCACTTTCTTCCTATTTTTGTTTCCACCTTTCTTGACACATTCACAAAATCTTTCACTCTCAAGCTCATTTGTAGTTCATTTGCAGCTCCAAAATTCTGTTGCAAGCTTTTATACATCATAAAGAAAACCTCATTGTAAAAATACCTGAGGCAACAAAGGTAATGTAGTGATACATCCTAGTAATCCACACATTCATTCTTCTGCAATATGCTCTACTGGATCCCAGGGATGGAGTATGAGAAGATACAAAACTCCAAAGAGAAAGGAGCAAAGTCTGTTTCAGGGAAAAAAACAACCCGTTTCAGTTAGCATCAAATACTGCAGACAGCCACTGGCACAAATGTGCACACCTAGAAATGCATGGCTATTTTGTTTCTTATTCTTCCTAGACTGAAAATACTATTATCCACCCCTAGTCCAGTGCCTGCTTTAATGATTGTATTGTTCTGGGCAGGCATTTTATAGATTTTACACAGCAAAGGCTAAGTATTACCCTTAGGAAAGTCTTCTGAACCAAAAAAATCTATTAATCTGACTTTTGGGCACAGCAAGTGAGCCAAAATAAGCAATGACAAAAAATATAGTAACAGATAATCTCATGAAAAAATTGGAAAATAACTTTTTTTTTTTCCTACATGGAACTATATCATGGCTTGCCTAAAGTTGCTTTATCCAGAAACAGAGTAATTATGAGTGAAATACACACAAAGATTGTACAGTAGAGGGATGTTTAACTTGTTGTAACTTGCTAACTTGCACATGACGTGGGCTATTCTGTGACCCTGAGCAATTTCACATATTTCCCAGGCTAGATTATATTTCCATATAATTGAAATAAAAATTAATGTACTGAATCGCTTTAGTTTAACTGCTATTCTCCTATCACTTAGAATTTGATGTATCATTTTACCTCTGGAAATCTGGCAGCCACACACAAATGTCTCTAAAAATGTCCAGAGAAAAAAAGAAGAAAGAAAGAAAGGACCTACTCTAATGAGGATTTGTCTCATAAGAATGCTTTGTCAGTCTTGGGGGGAAAAAAATCCACCCTGCTCTCGTACATTAAACCAGCTCACAGGCAGTATTGCTATAACCTTGACTGGAATATATGCAACTTGCTGACACTTGCTCCACTTCTGGGATCATGTTTTCATGTGGATGACCTATACCTGAACAATTTATCCAGCAAAGCAGATGAAAAAAAAACCAACAAAAAGACAACTTTTCTTCAAGTCCAAATGCAACTTTTTTTTTGCCTTGCCAAGAGATGCTAACACACATTTTGTGGAAGTTTTTTCTCAGTAGCCATACAGGTGATGGTGGATGCAGGACATGCAGGTGATGCACAATGAGCTTTTTCTTGAAGGTGTACCAGGAACAACAGGAATAATTTGTGATGGGGGCAAGGGGGAGGCTAGGCATCAAAACTGACCATGCAAGATAATTTTGCTCAGCAGCTGATTACAGTGTATGAGCAAGCCCTGAAATTCTGATGCACTGTTAGACTCACCTGCAGCTTGTGGAAATCAATGTGGATCTTTCCATCAACTAAGAGCAAGCTGGATCACTTGCTTTTTCCATTCCATACATCTAGTGAGAATAAATCCAGTAAAGGGCTGAGGTTTTGCAGGCATACCATCGAATATATTTTTAAATACAGGTGTATAATTGCACATGGATTATTTAACAGATGTAGTCTGATTACTTTTTACAATGACAACTCTAAAGGCCACAAGAAACCATTCATGACTTCAGTGGAATAGGACCCAAGAGCCCGTAACTACAAGCCCTGGAGTAGGTTACATGGAGTGTTTGGCTAACACTGGTTAGAAATGGGACCAAGGCTGTGCTCTGCAACTCTTCACTGCCTTCTTTCTTGGAAGGTTTCTGCCTCTGTCTTTGTGCTCCTGTCAGTCAGTGAGAGCTAAAGTAAGGGGAAATTTGTTGGTTACAGACCTCCATCATCATTCAGACTCCCCTCCCAAAAATACCAGCTTCTCCTTGACCCATTTTTTTTCCCCAAAGGTGAAATATAAAAATATCCTCCTCTTGCTTTATATCCTATGCCTTTCTGTTACTGTTATACTGTTTCATCAGAACTCTCAGAGCTAGAATTCAGATGGGGTAAAAAAAGATGTTTTTCAGTACCTCTGGAATATGAAGCATGTTAAGAGTAATAAAATACTAGCTACATTTTTTTTATTGCTAATTTTTACTATAAGGAAGCAAGAATTTTGAGCTAAGTTTTTCTTTTTCTTCAGGAGCTAATGGGTTGACTTGTCTCCTAAGAAAAAATATGCACCTCAGGATAGGGTCTAACCAGTAACTGCATCATGCAGCTGACCAGCTGTTAGATATGTGATGGCTATCCAGAAAATGTCCAATGATTTGGTCTGGTTCTTAGTGTTTTAAAGAAAGATTTAAAAAGCAGTCTGTATGCATCTCCCATGTATCATCAGACACATATCTGACTATAGGCAAGCACATTTCTAGAAGCAGAAATACCTAGGAGCTTTGATCTCTTTTAAAACCACTGAAGGTAGTTTATCTCAAATTGCACAAACATGGATAATCTTCCTGGCTTTAAATATGTTCCAGCTGAGATCCTTCTTATGTCTTTAATGTATGTCAGTAAGTCTTTAATAGCTGATGACTTAGTCCCCAAGTAACACAGAAAAAAGATCAAGTAGCTCTGTAGTGCTGCTGAAACTGTATAGCGTGGTGGAAATAACCTTAAGCCATGAACCTCAGTTAAGGAATGGAGCTACTAGCAGCTCTGCCATGCTGCCTTGCATTTACATATGCAGGCGGAGAAAAGAAGCAAATGTTTCCTAGTGTGTGGAAATTTCTAAGCACCTATCAAACACTTTTCTGTCTTCAAGACTGCTGCCTTTACAAGCCATTTTCAGTCCTTTTTAAACTGTTTCTTCCAAGCAGACTAGCGAATGGCATGTTATTCCACACAGTCATCTGCTGCAGTAAGACCACCATTTATCCTGAATAAGGCTAGCAGAAATTGCCCCTTGAGGTGAGTTACACTTTCCATATAAACCCTTGCAGGATCCTCTGTGACCACCTTGACCTGTGCTGCTTCAGTAGTCTGCTCCATAGATTCAAGTGTCATTGTGGTTTCCTGTATGGGTCTACCAGCTTTGCAGAAGAATATTAAATTAATCTGGTACAAATCTAATACATTATTTACAGTATTTGTGTCTTTGTTGCTCACCACTGTTGTATCTAAACACTTTAATGCATCTGTCCTCACAAACCCTCTGTATTATTTATGGTTCACTTTTAGTGAACCACTAGGAAAATTAATGTACTGCAAAATTAAAGGGCCACATCCTGCCAAATCCTAATGGAAGGGACAAAAGGCCATAGAGAACCTACAGTCCCTTTCCTTGAGAAGCCTACATGAGGCCAGGCAGGATTTCAGCCCCTAAACATAGTGATGATTTTCCTGTTACTCAAAGGAGCGGAGCAGGCAGTGGGCACTGGACCTGCCTTTCACTGGGACTTGCCAGGCAGCAAGGCATGAATGCCGTCTGTGAGGCTCTCCAGATCAAGACAACTCTGTGTGGGCCAAAGCTGAGGCCAAAAAAAAAAAAAAAAAAGGTGTTCAAGTATTCCCAAAGGCACTCAAGAGCTGCATGTCAGTGGAGCTCAACTCCTCAGGCCAGGGTATTGGGCATTCAAAGTGCCACAGCTAGGTGTAGGCAAAAATAAAAGATAAAGGAAAGGAAATGATGGCCCTTGGAGATCAGTGGACCGAAGAACCTCAGAAACAACCTAGTCCTGACTGACCAGGAGCATGGACATGTGATATATCATTTTGTGAAGTTTGGAATAAGGATATACTAACCTGCATTAAAACAAGGAGTTAAGCTTGTAAGCAAGGCACCACAGGAGCAGCGCTGCTCTCTTTGCCTGTGCTGTCATCTCCGTGCCCAGTGGAGGGTCAGGGACGTAGCACTGCAGTTTACAGATTGGTGTCTCTGAACCACTCCAGGACTGGAAACAGCAGAAGCAATTCTGGAAAGAAAATACTCTTCTCTGTAACAACAAAAATGAAACAGCTTTGCATGTCCAGCCAAGCCCTCACAAAGCAAACCTAGCAGGGGACTCCATAGGATATTGTACAATAAAAATCAGTTTCCTGTATGACTTCTGCTTTTTGTAACTGCTCATTTGTTTGTCTGGCATTTCCTACCACTTCCAAATGCACTGAGGGAACAATCTTCCTGTGCTCCTTCATAATTCTTTCTACAGTAAATCTAGCTCAAAAAAACTCTTTTCGTAACAACCTCTCAAAATGAATTCTAGTGCAAAAGAGGAACATCTCTTGGAAACATCATTGCAGTTCACATGAATTAACAAAAAGACTCTGTGAGACCTCACTGCCTAGTCCTGTAAAGAACCTCACTATCACAGATGATTCTCTCTGATGACCAAAAAGAAGAAAACCTCATAAACAATCAAGATTAACCTCTGCTTTTGCTGTGAGACTCCTGTTAGCTTTTTAGTGAAACAGCAGCTGAAGCATCTGGATTTGTTCTTTTATTTCTTCCTTTTCACTGATCTTTTATGATTTTCTCTTGACATCGTATTGTCCTGTAAATGTTTCTCCACATCATGTTTCCTATAATTTCTCTGCCCAAATGCCCAGATAGGTGTGTTTCCCTTTTTCCACACCTCTGGGAAGGAAAATACACAATGTACTGAGGCAGCCTCTTACAGCTTCTTTATGAATCTCTGCCTTCCCCCTCCACATAATCTAAATCACTCTAGCCAAAAATTAAAATTACTTCTCCTTACATTTCTCCTGGTTCTCCTTAAGGAATGCTGATGCTACTTTCTTATTAAAATGTGCCACATGGCTACCAAACTTATTAGTCCTCTAATTTTTGATTCTTTTTTGTTTCTGAGGATCTCACACATGACACACACAAAGCTACATAGATGTGAATTAATCAACAGAGAGAGTGATCTGATATTGGGGAAGTCCCACATTGGGCTTATGTAATAATTAGAAGTGACTGATCACTACTTGAAAAGCATACAAGATTGTTATTGCAATATTTGACAAGTAGTATTTGAGTAGCTGGCTGAATAATAAAAGAAATGTAACTAGCACATCTGAGGACCAACAGAATTTGTCCTCCAAATGCATAATTCAAGGAGTAGTTTTTCAGCCAGTGTTAGAGGTGATA
This sequence comes from Elanoides forficatus, assembly GCA_025311575.1. NCBI lineage: Eukaryota > Metazoa > Chordata > Aves > Accipitriformes > Accipitridae > Elanoides > Elanoides forficatus. The sequence continues at coordinate 21,694,289 of JAOBAS010000045.1, forward strand.
TTTGGCAAAGTACAAGACAAAATATGTTGTTTGTTGTTGAGGCATGGTTTGGTATTTTTGCTGTTTTGCAAATTTGTCATTCTGCTGCGTATGTGAAAAGTTCTGTGAACATGGCCTCAGGCTGTCAAACTTTGTTCTTTTAGAGCTGCTCAATTTTCATCCAGTCTGAAGATGGTTTTATAATTCAAAAAAATTCCAAGAATATTACAGGTTCAAAAAGGTTATTTGCACACGAGCTGCAGAAATACTGTGTATTTTGCTTGCTTCTGAAAACACTTTCAGTGTCAGGTAAGAAAAAAAACCCCTGAACATTTTGTGTTCAACCTAGTGTAAAATGTCAGAGCAAAAGTCAAGTGCAAGGTGCTCCCCTAACACATTCTGACATTAATAGTTTTTGATTTTATGAATATGTGCCCTATAGCTTATAGATTTTTTTTTCCATTTCTTTGTTTCTTGTACTTATTTTTTTCTCTTATTTAGTACTCATCCATGTGAAGAGGATTGCATTTCTAGTCAATTTTATGAGCTGTTTTCATCAGAGACCCTGATTCTTGGAAGTTAAAGACATTCTTCTGGTGGTTGCTGGAAGAGCAGTGTCAGGCTTTCTGAAGATCTGAGCTTGAATATCTGCTCTCAGTGCTGGTAACTAGCATATTCCTGATTTAGTTGCTGGCAGAGTCAGCTCTGTGCTTCTCAGCAGTGACATTTTGCTGCTCAAGGACCTAACAGTCATAGGCTTAAGACATACTGGCTGTAAGAAGGGATAGAGCTGAGATGGAGGAGTGGTGGGCAGAGTCTTGTCACTCTGTCCACATTTCGGGGCACAGGAAAATTGAGGGACAAGGGACACTAGATAGGATGGCCCTCCCCTACCAGGTACCACTGAGCTAAACATCCCTCCTATACTCTTTTGGAAGCAATAGCCATAGCCACCCTGAGCATCCTAGGCTTCGATGCATTTAGTAGTGGGACAACAGATGATTTTCTTCCCATAGTTGTATGTTGCCCATATCAAGAAGTAGTGCTGTTCAGTGCCGAGACTGAAATACCTGATTTGGAAGAAATGCTTTCTTTTTGTGATCCTTCTCTGCCTTTAATAGTTACTAACCATCATGGATAGTTTTGATCTTTTTCCCTGAATCTATAGGCATCTTCTACATACCATCTTATTTCTGGCAGCCTTTGTTCCTTGATATACTATCAGCTTTCTTGAGTATCACTGCTATACCAAGTCTCAGCTTGTCCTAGGAAACCTAAAGGAATGCCCTTTGAAAACATAATCAAAGTGATTAACTGTATACAAGTGACTGAAGGGGAAAGAAACATTGAAAATAAGTGTTCAGCAGATAACATACTTCATCTTCTCTCTGACAAATTATTTAACATGGTTTTCTGAGTATTCACCAGCTTGACTTAACTCTGCCATTTCCCTCTTCCAAGCTTCATCTCCTTCATATTAATACAATAGCTGATACTGGACAGAGGATTTCCCTGCAAGGTCTGAGGCTTTGCACAAGGCAGAGGTATCACTTGGAGATATAAGGTTGCTATAGGAAGCATCCTTTAGGTGAGAGGGGATATGGAAGGATTGCCCTGTGCATCAGTCATTCCCAGCTGGAATGATCCTGAAACAGCAATCCTGATCTACCCCTTCTTCATTTTGCTGCATTACCTCTTTGCTAAATGCAAATTGACAGGATTTAAGAGATATGGCCTATTTGTTCTGGTCAGGTCAACGTATTTTATTTTAAGCTAGCCCTTATTCTTCTTCTAACTTTGGTCAAAATCTTGAGGCTGAAATACAATACAGCCAAACAAAAACTGTTCTGTGGTTTTAATATACACAACCATTTCTTAGCCAGAATATAATCAATAGTAACGTACCACATCTGCAGAAATCCACAGATTATTAATATTAAGAGGATATTTTTTACATTATAGTCTGTATTATGTGTAATAATTTAGTCAGCAACTGTCAGAGTTACAACTGGTCAATTTGATGACATGATAAACTGCAGATGACACATAATACACATTCAGATTTCATGCAAGCATATATAAAACGATTAGCTTTGGTAAATTTGTTATATCTTACATCACAGCTGGCTTTGCCTCATGTGACCAGTTAAAAAGAACAAAACATTTCCTTGTTGATCCCATGAAGTAAGTCATGAGTTATAAACATATCAGATTAAATTTACAGCTAGGTGGTAGTACCATTTTGAGGATTCTCAGCAAGTCTGTATTTTGTGTAAATTAAGCCAAAATGGAGAATGTTTACAATGTTTCTGACACACTACAATATCTAATGTGAATTTACACTGATTCTCAGTACTCCTTGCAAATAAGTATAAAAGTTGGAACAATCAAAATATATGAAAAATTTTGTATCCATCATAGTTCCATCAATCTAGTCTATCATTTATATCTGAATACTAATTATTTAGCACAATTTTTGGTTCCCTGACCTTAGAGTGCTATCATCATGGCATGGCTTAACCCCAGCCAGCAACTAAGCACCACGCAGCTGCTCACTCACTTCCCCCCACCCAGTGGGATGGGGGAGAAAAGCGGGAAAAGAAGTAAAATTTGTGGGTTGAGATAAGACCAGTTTAATAGAATAGAAAAGAAGAAACTAATAATGATAACACTAATAAAATGACAATAGTAATAATAAAAGTATTAGAATATACAAGTGATGCACAATGCAGTTGCTCACTACTAGCGAACCGATGCCCAGTTAGTTCCCGAGCAGTGACCCCCCCCAGGCCAACTC
>JAOBAS010000045.1:21698976-21718116 GCA_025311575.1 Elanoides forficatus
TAACTTGGCTTTTTGCTCATTCCCTATAATGTTCATCTGTGTTGCCACTGCAATGCAGGCTACAGACTCCCAATCTGTCCTGGTTAAACAAAACTAACCGATTTAAAACAATGCACCTAGTCTGGAAAGCCATAATGCCATTAAATGCCTTATGTCTCAAAACAGTGTATGACAAATTGGCATAACTTTTTTGTCCCATATTTGGGTGTATTTCATTCCCATCTGCTTATTTTCTTTGATGTTCCCAGTAATAACTGACACTCATTTGGGTCTCTTAGCTATCATCTGCACAAATAAAACCTGACATTGCTTTCATAAAATAATGTCAATAGTATATCAAATTCTCCAGCATATTCCCTGCACAGCTGCACCAAGTGACAGAAACAAAAACTGCCTTCAAACATAATTTATAAAATCACAAAAGGAGTGAACTGTTCTCCCTTTTAAAAGCAAAGCTTAGCTAACTTGTAAACAAGATGACAAATCACGAGCAGGTTGATTTAGGGATTTTTTCCAGGACAGGAGAGGTCATTGGAAACATTTTTTTTCCTCATCTGGTACCTCTTTACTAGAAGCAGCAATACAAAAATCAAAAATAATCAGTGAAAAGACTCATCAGTAAAAACAAAAATAAGTTCTTCTGCCTCCCACAATTTAGAAACAAAAAATAGATGCAGGGGGAGAGGGATCTAAGTGCTTTACAAATATGACAGGTCTTATTCTCCTTTCCATCTGAAATCTGCTTCTTCCAGTTTAATACAGGCACAACTTGGGCATCAGTCACAGTTGCACTTGGGATCTTCTAAGTCTTAACATTGACATATGTTCCCTACTGCTAGAGAACTGGCATATCAGCGTAGACTTCTTTCATAACTTTTTTGCCCAGCAAAGAGCAACAAAAAAATGAAAGAACAGCATAACATTTGATTTGCTCACCTTTATTTCAGATGGAATGCCATCATGTCAAGTGGATGTTTCTAGCAGATATTTTAGAATCAGTCTGATTTTCATCAGTCAGGTATCCTTTCTAATCCAAATGATTTTTTATATAAAAAAGATGAGAAATTTCTACACTCAGTCCTTCTGAAGCAAGCATCATTACAGAGGCCTTTACCAAAAGCAGCAATTCATTAAAGATCAATTAAATAGTGCAAACAACTAGACTGCAAGTTAACACTTTTGAAAACTAAGACATATTTTGGTATATGTAAACTGAAGTAATTTTAAGCCATCAACAAGTGACCTAATTAGCACACTGGAAAACATTAAACACTTGGAAAATTTTGCAGCTGACTGCACTTTCCAGCAAAGATGGTACAGTAAAGATATGCAACCCAAGATCATAAAGATGATGACCATTTTTCTTCCACTTGTACTTGAATTCTCAGCTATCAATTGGTATATTTTATAGGAATCTGAGAAAAGAAATTTTTCAAACCAGATGTTATTACAGACTATCAAAGTCCACCGTTTAGTACCAAGTACTCCCATATAGACCAGCATCATTATCTGTACTAGAAATGGAAGTAAGTGAGCAGTGGCTGCATCTTTCTGTACCACTGCACTTGTAATAGAAAGAAGCGTTACTACATTTTGGGCAACCCACTGGAAATGTCAAAATGTTTTCACAGCTTTTTGAAAGTTATACGTGCATGTTTATCTTGGAAGATATATGTAGTTATATAGGCATATAACATACTAAAAAGATATGGAGTGGGACTCTCCTTACAATGACTGCTGAATAGCTATTCAAAGCAGTCTTGACAGGGAACTGTATGCTACATCTATACCTAAATACTATTTCTTTTTAAAAGAAAATTACATTGCCATTTTCTTTATGATGCAACAGTTTCTAATAGGATAGGAAAGGATATAGGAGGACCAGAAGAATGGAGAATAAGTCCTGCCTGCGGTCTCCTCACTGGCTCACAGAGCTAGCTAGGTGCTGAGAGGACCGTGTCTTGCCCTCTTCTAAGGATCTGAAGACATGGCACTTACATCCCTGGTACCTCTAAGAACATCCTGAGTGGAGCAATTCTGAACTGCCTCCATCTGCCTCTTAGTATGATTTTACCAGTCACAGCGAGACCCTGATCTTAATCCAGGTTTCCGTACACCACTGTAATGTAAATAATTAATAGGAATAATAAGAAGCAGCTTGTTTACTGCTACTCATGACAAAGACAGGAGTTGAATGTAGATGAAAAAATAATATGCCAGCAGCCAGTTACGAGCCTTTGAGAATAAGATACATCTTGCCTTTGATTTGTAAGACAACACTTACACTGCAATGTGCCATATTTGTAAACTCAACTGTTAAGTAGTATTTACCATGACTAATGTAGGAGCATACAAAGAATGCTTGTTTGTGGAAGGGTCTTGCAACGTTAAGATTTACCAACAATTTGGAATTGTGAACATGAGGGAATTTAGTGAGCAGCCCTGACGAACTGTTTCGGTATGGACTGACAATTACACAGAGGCTTCAGCAGATGTTCTTTAGCTCTTAAACAATATTTTATGAGGTAGCAATGTGCATGGTACATTACTCTCTGTTTGGCTTTTCCCTGTTCTCTTTCTCCAAAACAGGGCAGAACGCTGTTCATAAACTGCATATTTCAACTATAAACATGGCATGTTCTTACTTTCCCAGTATGAGTTAGTAGAATTGCAATTATCAATAACTTAGGAGTAATCTACATCCTGAAGCTCAGCAAATAGCATTAATCTTGATTGCTTGGCTGAGTTAGTGACTGTGACTCCAGAACATATTACCTTCCCTTTGTTCAAGGGATGAAGTTACTTTGCATCAATTTTGAGCTGATGACATACTTTTTCCACGTAGCCGGCAAGTTTTGGCAGTCATTCTATGCTTTGTTATTCTTCTGTTGAGGAAGAACAGGTATAAGACAGCCCTGCTATTAATTCAGAATGTACTGAAGAAGCTAGAGACTACACCTTTGAATTGAGAAGGCAAAAACATACTTCTATAAAACAGTTTAAAATGCTGCAGCTTGGACTTTAAAATCTTTCTCGCTGAGGTGTGAGCCTTTCAGATCTTTAAAACTAAAGAAGCATATGGTTACATTTTGCTGGTTTACATGGCAGCATGCTGATACTGCAGCACAGTGGATAAGTGACACTGCGATATTTCTTCATCTCCATAGTTCCTTACCAGCTTCTGCACCCTAGCAAGCCAGCACATGTGGTCCATAAGACAGTATCTTGATAAACTATAAAGGCCGGTAAGGTAGGACCTTTCTAGGCTCTAGGATCATCATCACTGGAGATCTCTACAGATAAGCCAGATTAGCTCCTGTCAAGCGTGGCATGAGCTATGAATAGCAGATTCTGCCTATGGGCAGAGGATGAGGACCTGATGACCCTCATTTCTGTGAGTCTCTGGCTAGTATGACTCTGTTGCTTGGATGGTGTGGTCCATCTTCACTATTTAATCTTCAACATATTCCTTAGGCTTTTGATAATAATAACTACCAATAGAACTTTCTAAAGTGATATTTGTTATGCCTTCCTTCCTCAGGAAAACAACAGTAGTTCTCATACAGTATAAATGCGAGGAAAATAAGGAAAGCCTGAAAATTTATATTAGGTGAACTACTGTCATTACACAAAATATGGTTCATGAAAGCTGGGCAAAGTTCAGAGATCAGAAAAAGTATTGAGTACTACAGATATGCAGGTTGGGTTGCAACTGGTGTGCATTTAATTAATACCTACCTGCTGGAACTGGCCATGGTTAGATGAATTAAAGTCCGTGGCACTAAAACTATCCTTTTAAGCTCTCAACATCCTTTTGTAAGATCATTCTGCCAATACCTTTTGGTTGTGATGGTTCCTATCACAATGGTTCCTTTGCTACATGAACTCTCTGGCTAGTCTTAAAAGGTTTTTTTGAATAAATGCCAAGTTAACACATCTCATCATTATTATTTCCACCATTGTAAGGTCTAGCATAAAAGTCAAATATAGAGCTGCTTTTATTGTTTTTCTAGCTTTTTTTCTTTTTTTTGTTCCATAACTTGTTAAATGTGGCCTGATATTGCAAAAAGCTGAATGTCATAGGCAGCCTCTGAGGATTCAGATTCCTTTTAGGCATCCAGTTGCATCCTACAGAACACGGCTTAGCCAGTAGCAGATCTACCTATAAGCAAATTACTATAAATCATAGTGTACCCATTGAAGATGTTTATTGATAGCTGTGTAAAATGTGTATATAACTTGGCTAGTCTCCTAGAATCAAAAGAAAGAGAAAAAGAATAGGGATTCATGGCACCTCAGCTAGACATTGAGAATATCCGCCATACATTTATAAAACAACATATTATTTATATCCCCTGTAAAACAATTAGGCATCCAGGATGATTTGTAGCAGAGTAGTACATCACATACTCATATTTAGCTGTACCCTGACTTACTGCCCTACTAAAGATCACGCATACCTTCTGGAATGCCTCATTTCACCTTACACTTGTACATTATCATTGCTGCCTCTTTTTTCTCTCCTTCATTGCAACCAACTCCTTGCAGCCTAAGCATCAAGTGCTAAGTACCTGAGGCAGAGCTTTTCAGTCTACTCAGTTACCAAGTTCTGTGGCTGCTCTCATATAAACTTCCCTATTGTGTACAGTCAAGATAATTTCTCAGAGTTTCACTGATTTATGTATATAAATCAGATATTAAAATTAACCATCATTCATGTATTATTATTTACAGATACATGCATAAATACACATGCCTAGGCTTCAAATACATCAGTTATTTCATGAATATAACTGATGGCATAACAGAGACCCATCACTCATCTTGAACTCATTGATTTACCATACCTTAATTTAAAGTAATTATTAGAGAAAGGATTCACTTTGCCCTTTCCCTTCTACCCTGGTATTAACTATTCACTGGAGATACCTTGTACAGTTGCCAGTATTGCCAATGTATACTTTTTCTGTGCATTTATATTTGTTGCATATATGCCAGAAAAAGATCCTGCTTTGAGCAGGAGGTTGGATTAGATGAATTCAAGAGATCCCTTCCAACCTGAATTATCTTATGATGCTATAACCTGAGTCACTTCAATCCTTCATGCAAAGCAAGCCATCCAGCTTTTTTAGTTGGGATAGGAAGTTATAGCATTAAAGAGTACCTGTATACAAAGAACACGAGCTAAATGACAGTAGCAGCAGGGACTGGAGGAGGCCGCCTCTGTGTCACCTGCCAGATGGACTCTCTGCACCTTGTGGAAGTACAGTGTCATGTGCGAGTACACTGGGACACAGGTTGTCATCCTCCATCGCTTTTTGTCTTTCGATTATGCTGTATGTGCTCCAGCCTCAGTTCAGGCCTTCCCTTGGAGACAAAACCGACTGTCTAAGCTTAACCTTTTCTATGGTGCTCAAAAGCACGCTATGTGCTAGCAACTGTGATGTGCCCTAAGAATAAATCTTACATGTGGATTTCTATTGCTTTCAATACAGCACTGTATGCTAAAGGCAGCTTTGAGGCAATCCTTAGGAACAAACCTGTCCATGGCTTTTGCATAGTGTGCATTAACTCCCTCTGTGAAAGAACGCTTTAGAATAAATTTGTCTCCTATGTAAACAGAGAATACAGACATGCAGATTTTTGGATGACCATAGACACGAACTGTGCCTTCTGCCATCCAGTGAGGCTCTGCTCTATGCCACCTACACAGAGAAAGAGAGGTGCCCTCCAGCTCTGCATCCCATAACACCAGCCTCTGGTTTTCCCCAATGTTTTCCAGAACGCTGGTATGTCCCTTTTACCACCTCACTCTCTAGAGGAGAGCCAGACCATGTGGGGAAAATGCTGTTTAGTCCATTAGAAGACCCGCCTTTCTATACACCACACAGAAAAGAAGGGTCCTTTCTTGTCTTTCCTCAGACATGAGCAGAAAAGCAAATGGGAAAAGGGAACCTTACCACGGGAACCAATCCATCCAAATCCCTTGCAGTTGCATTAGAGGTTTTATATGTATCCCAGTGACCGCAGCTACTTTATCTTATAACACAATGCCTAAAAACATTTTTCTTAACTGTCACAGTTCAATTTCATTACTTACCAGTACTCAGAAATCTCTAGGTAATTTTCTTTACTAGAAAACTGAAAAGTCTTCCATCATTCTCATATATTACAGCATACTATTTTACAATTCTAAGGCTCTAACTTTAAAATATTGGCCTACAGGGCTCTGACACTAACACTTGTAAGACCTGATGGAAACTCTGAAAGGAACAACGCTTTCATGAGTAAAAAGGATGTTGGCAAAAGGCTGTATTTTTATACTACTTTTTAACAAGTTTAAGAGTTGACTGATGCTGAAAGAACTGTGCACCATAGTATATCTCTTGCCTTTGGCAACTGGAGAGGGAGACACGGGTTCAGAGCTGGAACCTCTGCATCAAAGAATGGAATCTCAAAAGATTTGGTTATGCTCGGATAATGATCATCTTAATTATTCAATGGTTACTGTACTTCAGGCGTGGCCATACAGCCAAATCCCTTTATTCTACTCCTTCACTTTTTCAGAAGGTGAGTTGAAAGAACCACTTCCACCACCTTTAGAGACTTTCACTGGTTTTTGTTTTTTAGGGTGAAAGAACAAGCTGATTAGTAACCCACTGTTCTTCAGGTAAATCTTTGTGAGGTATATTTTCCCTGAACAAATTCTGTTACAATTTGCTTCAAGTAAATTGCACATCAGAAAACAAATAAGCCCCAAGTTAACACTTTCTTGTGAAAATCAAAGCAAGCATTATTACAAAGCAGCTATCATTATCTTCTTCCACTTGGTAAAACAAGGTTATTTTAAAGACATCATCTTGGGAAGAAGCAGCTCTTACAAATGTTTATTCGTATCTTCTTCATGTAGTCATTTTTTCAACTAAGGTTAGTCTAACCCATATTACAAAATTTTAGTCTATTGTTAAATGTTAGTTCTATAAAATTACACCAACCATACCCCTGAGCTGTTGTCATGATTTTGTTATTGGTACAGTTTAGCTTTGCATGTATCATGTACAGACACAGCTGTCTGCATACATGCCAGCTCAGAAAGCCAAAACATTGACATACTCTGTTCACAGATTAGCGCAAAGCTATACTTTTTCTTCTTTGACTAGCATAATACTATATTAATGTCTTCTAGTCAAGGATAGACTACTATATATCTTACACATGTTTAATAAACGGAGTAAAGTCCATGTATTACACATGAACTATGTAGCATGTATGACTTAAGGCACGGCTGCATATCCTGCTTGTTATAGTGATTCAAGAAACAGACTGGAGGATGTTGTAAACATCCTTGTTGCCCACACATTGGTTTTCTTGCCATGAAAACTGTGTGTGCTTCTGTGAGTGTGTGTGTGTGAAGAGATGAGAAGACCACCAGTGTGCATCAGTGGGTCTCCTCCAAGGGAGACCTTAGCTATTGTCAGAGATTCAGGGATTTGGGAGCAGTCTCTGGATGCATGAGTTAGGATGTAGTCTCCTGTCCATACCTTGGTTCAGACTTTAAAAGAAGGAAAAGCTTTCTACTTAATCTCATGCTTCTCAGGACTTCTGACTGTATTGCTTAAAAAGAAATAAAATAATTGCCTGGGGGGGAGGGGCGGCAAGAGCTGTAAAGTTTAATTGGATTTTGATCTTGTCCACAAACTGAAATGGTCACCTCAATCTGAAATCAGACAAAAGATGAAGAGAGTTTTTCCTAATTAGACAGTGTAAATTCTGAAAAGTACTTCCTGGGGATATTTCCTTAGAAAATCGATCAGACATACATAATTATGAACAAAATATTTGGAGATTTAAACATGTTAAAAAAGAAAGGCAACCTCCTGGTTTTTGTTTTCTTTCAAAGAAAAACTGAAATGCATAATTACAAGAACTGATCTGCAAGTGATGAGGTTCACAATTATTTGAGTTGCTACTGAACTTGTAACCCAGCTACTGAAAATAGCAGAATTAAAGAAAAATATCTTTCATTTGCATATAACAGCAAATAGACCAAGGATTAGGAAACTTCTGCAGAACCCAACAACTTTTCAAATGAGGATACAAAACTGTAATGTGATTGAACCAAAAGCTCAATACTGTTGTAGATCCTTTGCCCAGGGTTACCAGATCTAATGAGCCAATAAATGCTAATACATCAAAGTCTAGTTTGGCCTAAAAGGCCTAAGCAATTTACTTAATGAAACAACAGACATCCCTAGACTTACACGACAGTTGATGATAACGTATCTGGCTCAAAATTTCAGCTAAATTCCATGTATAAGGCAATTCCACAAAAAAGCTGAACTAAGAGAAAACAGTAGTTAGCATCTGATAAATGCAGATCATTTAGGGAAAAAAACCCAAACAAACTCATAAGAAGGTCATCAGCCTTCAGAAACCGAGTAACTTGTTTCTGCCTTGGTTGTCTGTGGACTGTTGATGAGCTGAGACTTGTCACTGTGTTTCAAATGACAAGGTGGGTTCTGCGGAGCAAGTCCTTCCAATCTTATGGTTTTAAATTTGTATCTTAAATTCTTATCAACCTTCTCAAGATGCTCTTGTGCCCTGCCCATATGCAAAAAGCAGGAATTGAAAGCCATGTGTCTGGTCAAACCCACAATATGCTTCACACTCCTAAGTGCTATGAGGTTTTCTCCATTAGGTGTCCAGATGGCCACATCAGTGTGCATTGTACAGGAGAATCGGTAGGAGGGACGGAGAAACCCATTCTCTCTTCCACACTTTCTCCTTTCAGCCCAAGCATCAAAGCAGCACAGCTTATTGCAGTCTGCATCCACAGGGACTTCTGCAGCTTTCCCTCTCCTCCAGGAACTGCAGCAGTCCTGACACACTATCTTGTAAAATAGTTACTTAAGCTAGTTGTCAAGGTAAATCAAAAACAAGCAGACAGATCACAGAAGGAATTAAATTTACTTACATCTCTTGTAAGGTCTGTTCAGTAACTATTGATATGCTACTCCTTACATAATAAAATATTGAGATTGGTCCTTATTTAGGTATACAACTGCATTTTATTTCAAGGCATGACAGAGCAATTTGAAAGTTTCCTAAACTTATTTTCCTATTTCCCAGTTGGAAATAATTCAAGGAACTATCCTATTGGGGTTTTAGCATGCACAATGTGCATTTCTTTAGCTCTTCTTCTTGATATACAAGTACAGAAAGCATATCACTTAGCAGAGATAATTTAGGCCACTAAAATTAGGCCAACTAGTTATAGGACAGCTAGAACTTTTGCAGCTATTGCTCCTCTCTACTTCTACCCTCATCCATCACAGCTATCAAGGAAAGCATTATTAGAGAAATACATGGTTGCATGTAGTCAGATTTAACTTACATGTTCTTTTATTAGATTGAGCAGGAACTGAATTATAGCTTACAGACACTGGTATAATTTGCTTGATATAATTAAGCCACTGTTTCGTGCACATGACACATTCCATTTTTGCAATTTTTTGGGGAACACATCAACACAAATATTTGTGTGTATTACAGATATTAGATACAGCTGTCATCTAATTTCTTACAGACATGAAAAGCATAATTAAAAAAACCAAACCTAACTTTAAAGTATACTTTATCATTCCTGCCCCGATCTGAGCTGGAAGTTTAAAGTCTCTCTCAAGACTACCACTCTAGGAGTAAAATATCTCCTCTGTCAAACCTTATGCAAGTGACAAAACAACAAAGAGCTCTTCAAAATCCACTTCTATTCCTAATTTAAGTTTAAATACATACATATACACACGAGTTATCCTGACAGGGTCAACAGTTAATACTTACACATGTCAAAAACCAAAACCTTCCTCTCATGTGCCCCTTTTTATTGAAAGGCAGCTTGTAGCAATCATCCCTTAAAAATTACAAATACCAATCATTAGCTTTCAGCTGACATTATTTTAGCAGGTAGGGTTATTCTAGTCCTACAGTGTCAGTAACAGCAGGTGAAAATAATTTAGTGAAAGAACATCCTGTTTCTGATCCCTGAAGCAAACCCTAAGGAAAAAAAGCAACACCAAAAACATAGGTACCAAATGCAGTGACAATGACAATTTTTCCTCATAAATGAGTATTTCTGGGACAGTTGAATATTAGTATGCTGAAGAAACAATGTTTATTAAAAAAAACTTGGTAAACTCTTTTTTTTTACTTATGTATTTAAGAAAGCTATTACTATTTCTTTGTTATCAGTCAGCACAGGGAACTGCCAATGACAGTTCCCCATGGCTGTTACTTCCTGACCTGTGTTCTATTGCATGAAGCCAGAGCAGGTCAGGAAAAAAAGGAAAGAAAAGAATAAATAAAGGTCAATTAAGAAAGAAGTAATTGTAGTACTTCTGAGGTAATTTTACATTGTGAAAATCTAAATTTGTCCTGATTAACATCTCACTTCTTTGAAAGGAAGCTGGTGTTGGCAGGGATGATTAAAAGGTCAACAGAAACCACAGATCCAGAAGAATCAGAGATTGCAACCTGGTGTGAAGTGGGCCATGTAAAGATTGAAAAAAACATAGGCTACTGTAGTTGGAGTTCCCACTCCTGTTTTTTTTTTTCGTCCAAAGTAAGAAATAACTTTACTGATTGTGCCACTAGAGATTGCTTCTTTTTCTCCACTGTTTAAGTTGCACGGCACCACTCTCACCTGCGTAAGGGAGGAAGAAGCCTACTTGCTCAACCAGCTTACTTTTTGTCACAAGCTCTGATAATCAGTTGGCCTAAATATTGTCTAAATGTACAAAGAATAATGACAATCACTTGTCTCAGTAGGCCTAAAAGAACAATCTGGAGGACTCAATATAAGGCATAAAGCAGGAGATCTTCTAAAATGGGCCATGAGAAATACTAGTCAGAGACTTAAATGGAATTTTTGCAATCTGAATAGTCCAAGTTATCTTTTGTCATATCTTATTATCACAAAAGATCACTCCATTTGGCTTTTGTGTGCTTTTCTTAGACTCATGCATCTGTGAACATTTAAAAGATGATTTAAGTAGAAGTTTGAGAGTTTGAATTTCTGTTTTAAATATTTTGTTGATTAGTAAGTTTTAATTTATGAGCACTGGCAATGTTGAATTCTGCATGATATCATTTCTGTAACTCCAAGATAGACAGGACTTATTTGAAGTTGAAAAGACTGTTATTTCATTTGGGGAAAGATAAATACCCAAGAAAGTGCTGAGCTATCAAAACAATTCTGAGATACAAATTACATCCTGAGCTAATCATTCACATTCACTGCCAAAAGCATCTTCCTTCCTTGCTTACAGTATTAGAAGTAGCAGCTGCTGTTGAAATCTCCCCTGGAGATTGTTAGGATCTGCATGAGAAAAAGCTGTGTGCTGGAGGCCAATTCTGATAAATAACAACTGCAAATTTATTGTATGTGATAATTTGTAGATAACCATGCAAAAAGGCGGCACCTATTTTCATACATGTCAGCTGATGGTAATCTTTCTAATTATGATGTATCTACCCACCTATCTAGACATATCATTGTATGGAGCACTTCTGCAATAACAGGAGGCTCCATTTCCCTGCTCCCATAGGTTAGTATGTAAGGTACGCACTGCAAGACATAAGGTATTGACTGTAAGACATTATCTTTATAGTGCTACTCTTGCTGGGGTCAACAAAGAAAATGGAAAATTTTCTTTTAATTCAGGTCTGTGGATGTCATTGTTTATAAATACACATTGCCTTTCCCAAGGCCACAAACACTGCAAAAGCAGTTTTATGTGAGGAACCCTCCGATAGGTGCAATCCCATAAGGTACATAATCCTTGGACTGCAGGGGTTGAAGAAATGACTTTTATTGTTGTAAGATTCATTCAACCAATCTTCACTCACTGAATTACAGGGGAAATGCATTTTAGATGCATTAATAGTGCAAAAAATAAAGGAAGTGCTGAGGCTTCCGCTGAAATCAGGTTGTTTTATGGTATCTTATTTGACCTCCTGAAATAAGACACTTCAGCAACAGTTTTGAAAAATGCTGCTTATGCTTATTTTGGTGCGATTATGGTCAGAGCTACTTTAATCATTGCTTGTTTTGAGCAGAACATCCAAATAAATTTCTCTGTGATAAATTAAACATTGACAAAGAATAGGGTATTTCTGAGCAGGCATCAATAACAGTAACAAAAGTCAGTTTAAAAAATAAAACTTAAAGAGGTGCCCAAAAGAACAGCTTGAAAAAGTGTGTTTACTTTTAAAACCAGGTTATTTTTGAAAGTTCCTGTGCCTTCTCTATTGACTTTTTTATTTCCTTGTATTGACAGATTTAGTGAAGACTAATGGCCAGTTTAACATTTCCTATGGTACTGATTTAAAATAAAAAAAAGAATACAAAAACATCACCATTTTCTTTTCTATCTCCCAACTGTTATCTATGGAAACCACACTGTATTCTAAGAAAAGCAGGTTATAGTTTCAGCAATATTTTTAATGCAGTGAGTAATTATTAGTATACTGCTTGTGTTCCTTGCTTTGGACCTTGATTATTATGTATTCTTCGTGGTCGTGCATTAGAGTATTGAGAAAAGGTAATAAAAATCTCTGCATTACCGAGTACATAGGGAAAAGTAGCATCATAATAATCCAAACACAAAGGCCCAAATATTAATAACAACAAATTTTATGGTAATTTGGCATATGGAGAAATAGGAAAATATTTATTCCTCAATCCTGAATTTTGTAATAAAAAAAGAAGAAAATAACCCAAATTACCCAATTGTGAATATAATTGCAGTGAAATATCTTTACAAAACCCAAACATAATCAATTACCTAAACCTTGATGTTAAAGCACTGGAGAATCTACTACAGGCAAGGGATGGACAATGAACTTATTTATCTTTTCCTTCGCCAATTACGATATGCTTTCTTTTACATAAATCCAAATCTTTAGATGTGATGGTGATCATCAGAAACTTGTCTTGTGGTATGACTTCAGTTTGGCTCAGTTAATGTTGCCCTCTTATGCCATGCGTCTTGTGAGGGAGAACAAAAGTGCTGTTCTGGTAATTAAGCTATTCAGATCTCTGTCTATTGGCATTGAAAATATTCTACTCTACTTTCACAGCCTCTCTGAGTATGTTATTTGAAAACCGTACTCACAGGAGCCAGGATTTGCAGAAGAAAAACTGAAGTGCTTTGCCTGGGTACTCTGCTTATGTTCTGAAAATACTCAATTTCCACCCAGTACAATATTCACTTAGGTGTTAGCATAGTCTTCCCCATATTAATAACACCTAGTTCGAACTTGCTACTCATCTGACATTAGTCAAAACCTGGAACAAAGCCAAATGAAGTTAACATTTACTCTGGTGTAAATCCAGTGTAAAAGAAATTATGTTTGCATGCAGATTGACTTGTCTTGCTTTTCAAATTTCTTTGCCCATGCATGTAAAGTGAACCACTTCATATTCTCCTCATGGATAAAAACCGATCATGCAGAAGTTGAAATCTACATCCAGTTCCTTTTACCCAGTAGGTCCTATGTGTCAAAGAAAGTAAAACATAAACAGTTGGTATTTCTTCCCAGAAGTTCTATGTTCTTCTATGTCTGAAATTGTTTTTGTGTCTACTTGTCCACATGTTAGCTCACTAGAAATTTTAGCTATACCTCCGTTAAAAATGTAATACCTTATCATACAGAATTATAGGTGACCTTCTGTGTTTTTCCAAGCTGTGCTTTCACAGTAAATAATGCTATCTGATACAAGAAATTAAAATAAAACAAATGCTACAAAGTTACACCAATACAGTAAAGTTCCTACAAAAGATGCAGTTACATACATTAACCAAAACTGTTCAAATTAACTATTTGAACTGATTCACTGATATTTTAAGGCAACAGAATTAGCAGTTTAAAAAAAGGCAGGGGGTATGATGTCAATATCAACAAAAGAAGGATCTTTTCATAATATTTGAGAAAAAAAATACATTTTTTTATGTCTTGTATTGGAAATGGCTGTACTGATGGTGAAACAAAAACCCCAAAATTGACAATGTCAAGTTATTTGAGCAATAAAAAATTAGAAATACTCTTAAGTCATCTACAGAAAAAGTGAAATAATTGTCAAATAATGAATTTGACAAACACTAATTCATGGCTACCCAGAAGGGACAATGGATATTTAATGGGGTAAGAGTGTGTATTTCTATGGAAGGAAAGAAAAGGAAGGCAATTCCTTTATTACAAGAACTTAGTATGAAAGAATCTCAAAAGTAGCAAGTAATATACAGTTGGGAACCCAAGGCTTAAAAATTATATTACTAAGAAGGTCATTACGTTAATCTCATTGTGCTTCCTAAAGAAAAATGACTGGGTTCAGTACAGTGTTATGTAAACAACAATTTAGTAACCCAGTGGCTACTGTATCACTGCTTTCATATCAAATATTGTCTTACCCCATACAATCCCCTGCTGTGCCCACACATAAAAGGACTGGATTTTTACCATGCACAAAACCCCTGGAATAGAAAACATGCCTTAAATCAGCCAAAACCATTGCACTGGTACCCACCACTATGTGTGCAGACTCAGTAAAATACAACTCCCTTTTCCAGTCCTGATATTCTGAAATATTAGAATAAATACCTGGAGAGAGTTTACCATCATTAAGAAGCTCATACTGTAAGTTAGATATGAAAAGCAAGAGAACTGCCATTGTAGTTTCAGACTGAATTTCTGATGGACTTCAGTGTAGCCAAGGTTTCACTTCAAGTATCTGGATACGCAAATGGCTCAGGTTAGAAGGAAGACCATGAGAAATCTGTTTGCTAAAATAGTTCATTTGAGAAATGACACAATGCAATAAAGGAAGTGTTCAGATCATTACATATTTACTCACTGGACTGTAAAAAAAAAAAAAAGATGAGATACAGTCAGAAGAACACTATATGCAATTAATAAAGTGGGACTAATCCCCAGATGGCACCTGTTACAATTTGATTGTAGTTATAATCAAAGAGCTTCTATGTGGAGCTTCACTGATGTATGACACCTGAAGACATAGCTTAATTTGTGTGTATATTTCCAAATAGAAATTATTCCTACCAAATTGCCAACAGTATTCTGAATTGTCAGGTACAGTGCTTTCAAAAAGGGAGCGTTTGTACCTCTATTCATTATTTCATGCATGCTTCAGAAATTTTAGATTGAAAAGGATGAGTTAACTCAAAACCAATGACGTAATAACAGCAGTCTGAAGAGACACTCGTAGGTACCTAGATGCAATAACAGTCCATTGATCATGCACAGCTGAAAGATACCCTAATGTATGACTTAAAAATTCCCAGATACAAATTACATATTTCCTAGATGAAGAATCTTGTTAAATTCAGATTAATGAGACAAATACATAGCTACTACCAAATTCAGAGAATCATAGCTAAAAAGGGTTTTGATATCCATAAAACTGCATTTTCTTTAAAATGAAATAAAAAATTTAAAAAGTTAATTCAGTACCATTCTGGATGAAGGACTGACCTGCTTTGACTTTTCCAGTAGGTCCTACAGGCTCTCCTGTCTTGTGTAGCTGTTCCAAGAATTTGATCTCTGAGGTTATGGGATCCAAGAAACCTAAAATAGTGTCACTTTCCACATTCCACTTCATGACAGTCTACCTAGTTCTCTTATACTCATCAGTTACTTTGAAGCCAAGTACTGTATACAACATGCAGTTTCCATAGGCATTGTGCCATACGGACACGTGCATGACATGAAAAAAGTAGGATAAACCAAGATGACCAAGAAAGCAGCTTTTGTGGGAGATCAAGAACATTTAATAAACATGTCCTTACTTTTCTGCCTGTAGCAGATCTACTGAAAATCAGAGATGTATTATAAAATATAGAAGAATTAAAGACTGCAAGAAAAGTTATAAGTTGTGAGAGTAAAGAAACAGAGAAGAAAGGAAGGGGGTAAAAGTGAAGCTAACAAACCCTTACAAGTTGAAACTCAGAACTGAAAAATCTGAGTATTGCTATTGAAGTTTCAGTTTCCACTAACTGTTTTTGCAAACTTACTTATGTACTACGTAAGACAGGTGCCACAAGTCTTAAGCAGTTTGTACAGTTGTTTAAAAAACATAAAGAGAAAGCTATTTATACCAAGTCATGCCTCTGCATACCATTTCCCTGATGACAATGTGTATCCGTTTCTGTGACAGGGTTTTGGTAGCGGGGTAGGGGCCTGCAGGGGTGGCTCCTGTGAGGAGCTTCTAGAAGCTTCCCCGGCTCCAGGTGGGACCAGCCGCTGGCCCAGGCCGAGCCCAGCAGTGACAGTGGTAACACCTGTGGGAGAAGAGATTTAAGAAGGGGAACCAGCAGTGAGTGAGGGGAGTGGAATGTGAGAGGATATCCCTCTACAGGTACTGAGGTCAGTGAGGAAGCAGGTGCACGAGAGGAGGGGATGCCCCTGCAGCCCGAGGTGAGGCAGCAGGCTGTACCCCCCAGCCCACAGAGGGGAGCAGGTGCCTCCCAAGATGGCCGTGACTCTGTGGTAAAGCCCGCGCTGGAGCAGTCTGTGACTGAAGACCAGCCTACGGAAAGGACCCACGCTGGGGAAGGTTGTGAGGAACTGCAGCCCGCGGGAAGGACTCACCTTGGAGAGGTTCGTGAAGGACTGTCTCCCGCGGGAGGGACTCCACGGTGGAGCAGGGGATGAGTGAGGAGGAGTCCTCCTCCCCCTGAGGAGGAAGGAGCGGCAGAGACGAGGTATGTGAGGAACCGAACCCCGTTCCCTGTTCCCCTGCGCCGCTGGCGGGAGGAGGTGGGGAGAACCGGGAGCGGAGCTGAGGTGGGAAGGAGGGAGGGCTGGGGGGAAGGTGTTCCAAGGTTTGAGTTTACTTCCCATTATCCTTGGTTTGATTTGATCGGTAGTAAATTAAATTGATTTTGTTCCCTCCCCAAGTTGAACCTGTGTTTTGCCCGTGACCATAACTGGGGAGTGATCCCTCCCTGTCTTTGTGTTGACCCATGAGCTTTTCTTTATATTTTCTCCTCCTCATCCCACGGGGTGAGGAGCAAGAGCGGCCTCGTGGTGCTTTGTTACCAGCTGGGCTTAAACCATGACACAATACCTGCTTATGCTACTGCATTGATTGCTCACTACTACTCTTTCTTACCAGTATCAGACTCCCACCATTTTGTTAGTTCTTTCATATTGTTGTAGAAGATCATCAACAGTACTGTGCAACACCACTGCTAGTGAGGCTTGCTTCACACAAAATAAAATGAAGTTATTTGTAGTCCAGATCAGTTCCTCTACTGAACTGTTGCATCGCCATAAAACAAACAAACTGAAAAACCCAACTGGGCTGAGAAAAACAGCAGTGGTGTGGTAGGGGTGGCAACAAATGACTGACAAAGCTGAGGAGACAGGTGCAAATTGCTTTAAACTGGAATCACTTCACAGAAAATTATTCTGCTCTCTTAGACTGCAAGAGAAGGTAAATGGTACAAAACCTCTAAAACATAAGAAGAGAAAAAGCCAGGACTAGGGAGATCAGAGGCAGAGTGCATTTGTAAACAGAAATAGTAAGTTACGTGAGGAGGTAAAAAAATCCCATGAGTAAACAGCACTGTTCTCTTACAGTTCTCTTGCTGCATGTGATTCGAGGAGTGCAGCAAAGTCTGCAGCAACTCTGCAGAAAGAGTGTGGGATGAGTAAGCAGCTTATTCAACTCAGGGGAGCAGAAGCAGATTCATAAATCTGTGGGACAAATAAAGAAATAGCCAGTCAAAGATCATAACTGTAAAGCACAGAGCAAGCTAAGGATTACAGGGTTAGTGGCTAGAATCAAATTCAACACAATGTATAAAGGCAATAAGGCAAGGAAAACATAATTCCAGGAAGCGAGAAGAGAAATGCTGAGCAACTTGCTGGATATTTTTTTTCCTGACACTAAACAAGGGCACTAATGAGGACATATCTGAAATGTCACATTGATTTTCTGTCAGATTCATTATCTTACAGATAAATAAGACTTTATGGAAAGGCTACAGCTTTGGCAGGCAGCTGGCTACATACATATCAGTAAACAAGACCAGGAAATGGGCTGTAGTGCTAGGGTGTGATTATCCACACTTTAACCCTTAGCTTGCTTTCTGGCACTGTAACATCCAGGAGTTCAGTTTAGTAATCAAGGCTCAGCTTAACATAGCATGGCTGTGTGACTTTACCTCTGTTTCACTAAGAAAATTGGTACAGACCTGTGAGAGAGTCTGTAAACTTAAAACAATGCAGATCAGAAAAGCAAAAATGCAGAAGTAAAAGTTTAGGTGGTGATGCTCATTGCCTCTTCAGAGGATGCATTTCAGCTTCCACCCATGTCAACTTATTTACTCTCTCTGTTTATATACTTTCCTGGGCAGCCTTCTAGTTAAGTACGGTTTCCTTTCTGAGATCCCAAATTCCTGTGAACCCTTTACAAACCTTGTAAACATCTCCATAGGGAGCATGGAGTTAGCCTTCATGCAGCAAAAGTGAAGTATTGTTTGAGCATCTGGCAACCAGGTTGTGCATACATCTGCTGGCATAAATTCCTGAAGTATTGGTCCCTTAGCCAACAATAAATAACTGCAAAACATACAGACAGACTTTTAGAGTCAGAAATGTTTTTGGATAGGTACATTTCAAATAATATAAAAATATGCCGTGGTCTTTGTAAGGATGTTCTGTGCTTGTAGCAGGTATAAGAAGCTTGATAGAAACTAACTAGAAGAAACTTTGCAATCATATTAACTGAAAGAGCATAAAAATATATTGGTTTTAAGACTTAGACCACATAAAGGACACATAACAGTCTAAGAAGAGACTTAAAATATCAGTTCTCTCTTCAGTCTATACACATGAATAATATTTCTTCACATCATTTTTCTCCTAAGAAAACTATGTTTTCAAAATGTGAGAGTCTGTGTAATAGCACTGTAATATAGATCTTAAGTGAGCAACATGGGCTAGACATAGTTAAACTGAAATGCATAAAATATTTGTCCATGGACCATTCAACAGGGGACAGGTGTTTTTAAATGCCTTGTGAAGTTGAGGATAGGACTAATGGGGGGGGGGAGGGGA
>JAOBAS010000045.1:21723602-21742535 GCA_025311575.1 Elanoides forficatus
GCTGCCCTGGCTGTGTCCCCTCCCAACTCCTTGTGCCCCTCCAGCCTTCTCGCTGGCTGGGCACGAGAAGCTGAAAACTCCTTGACTTGGTATAAACGCTACTTAGCAACAACTGAAAACATCAGTGTGTTATCAATGTTCTTCTCATACCTAGCGCAGACACATAGCACTATACCAACTAGGAGGACAAATAACTATCCCAGCTGAAACCAGGACAGTAACAACAGCCTGTTAGGGCCCAGGCTGTATTTCTGTCTGCATATGGAGAGGATCCTGGAATTATGAATGCAAAGACCTGGCTGTTTCACTTCCCTTACAAGCTCCCCTCCTGGAAGCTCCCAGTTCTCTTCTCCCACAACTGTACATAACGGGCAAGATATTTTTTCTCCCCTACCCTAGCCACTGTTTCCTCCATGCCTGCCATGCTCTGTTTTCTACATCCAACCCAGGCACTGACAAGAAAGCATGAATTTATTTACTGCTATAAATAGTGGTAGTCATGAAAGTATGAAGGCGCTACAGAAAAAAATAGGCCATGTTAGCATAATGACTGTACAAAACAGGATGAGCCTAATGTTGCTACTGCTAAAAGGGACTAACATTCACTTTGGTTTCGTCAATATTTTTTTTTCTACCTTCACAATCTGGTATTCAGTATCCTTTATCATTTTGTTTGGAGCCCTTTGAAGATGCAGTAGATCGCAGAGCCTCAAACTGCACTGTGTCAGTTACAGTTACATGTCTGAAAATAAAATTCCAAATGATTTTTTTTAGTAACTTTGCAGTTGGCACTGATGCTTGATAATTATAAAGGCTTTTACACAGAGGTGATTAAGTTTGGCCTATGTAAGGGCATTAGAAAGAAATCATACCTGGAGCTTACCTCTGTCAGAAGTGTCCACTGACGGAGCATGGACTTTTAAGTCTATATCCATAAGACACGATCACATCAAGACTAATGTTCTAATAAAATAAAATTTTAAAAGGTCATGAACAACAAATGTCTTTAAAGAGAGAACAGTAGCAATTTAAAATAGATGGAGCGTGCTTAGTACCCATTCAAACGCGGAAACGCTGCGCAGCTTTCAAACCACGTCTCAATTGCTTATCCAGACATTCCTCATGTTATTTGCAGCAGAGAAGGAAAAAAAAAAAAAAAACATATATGAGAATAAGTGGTGAAATTAGCATATGTTTTCTCTTGATGGAATGTCCATGAGCAAATAGTTATTCCTTAGAATTTGTGGGGCCATACATAATATATTTTTTATTTTTAATTTCCAGATTGATGACAGTTTTATATGGCATCTGCCCATCACAACTGCTCAGGTAGATACATAAAGTTGTATAATATTACTTCTAGTTCTTGACTTGGCAAGTACATTTATAGAGCTGATGAAACACTGAATCCTTTAAATGGAGAAAACAGATAAATGGCATTAGAAACAAAAGAAAAAAAAATATATCTTTCCCATTGTGGTCCTTGCTTGAGGCAGGATTCCCTGAAAAATTAGACTATTGCAAAATTTATTGACTATGTTAGAAGTTTAAATTTAATTTTATCTCATCACATTCATATAAAGTAATTCTTCACGTCTGGTCTTAACTGCAACAATGAAGCTAGATGCTTGTGTGATTTATTTGGTTGTCTAAACTCTGTGTCCTGGTTTCAGCATAGAGAACAAGGGCTTTGGAGCCCTTGTGGCGCACATGTTTTATATTGTTTCAGTATGCGTAAATTTAAAACAAAATATCAGTTGCACATGAAAGTTTAAAATTTACCCTTTATGATCGTATCTTTATTCAAAATATATTGGAGAGCATATGTAAATTTGGAGCAAACATACCTAAAGCACATGGATAATTTTTGTGAATAGTCCCAGACAGTTTTTACGTTAGGAGCTCAACACTGATTTATTCTTTCAGGGATACCCTTTCTGACCTGCCAGACCCCAGCATTCTGCTTTCAAAACTCCCTCAGGATCTATCTACACACTTGACCCAGCTTATCTGGGAAGCCATCATCTTTTATGCTTGGCTCCCAGAGCTCTTGAAGCCAGAAGGGACCCCTCTGGCTGTTTCATCTGTCTGCCCACATAGTACAGAAGCCCCCACCCGTAATTTCTGCAATAAGACCATCACTTTCATCTGAATGGTAGCTTCTCTTTTATAGAAGACACATAATCCCGAAAACCAAAATAGACTGTAAAAGTGAGCATTTGTCAATGATGGTTAAAGTCTCTGGCTCCTTTAAGCCTCGAGTAAATTATTTAATCAGAGGATCCCAGCACTGCAGCTGTTCTCTAGGAACAACCTTATTTTCTGTCACTTACTACATAATCCAGAATTTGCTGTTTCTTCTTTCATACCGCTTGAATAATTTCCACTGGACACATTTTAGTTCACTTCGTGGCAAGCAGTAAATGCCTTTATACCACCTCTCATGGTGGGTTCTGCATAACATGGTAGGAAGTACAGTACAAGAAGAACCTTATTTCCACAACGCCCAGCACTTTCTCAAAGGGCAGAAAGCTGCTCCTGATCTTCAAATACTCCCTTTGGTGTCAGGGTGGGAAGGGGTGGATAACTAGCAGGGGTGTCCAGTGTATTTATGTGGTGTATCTCCATGCAGTATGCTTATGGGGCTACTTTTTCTTTTGCTAGCTGGCAGGAGCCTTTGTTTTGCCTTATGAAGCATCTCAGAACAAGTGGAAAGAGCAATGCCACCAGGGAAAGGGGCTGGAATTGGCAGTAAGGCACGTGTAGCTGGTTCATCTACACTGTCAGTAGCTGCTGCGAGAGAGAAGAGAGGTTTTACTCTGCCATGTATTGAATGCTCTAGCTATTATCCTGGATTACTTTTAGACATGTTAAGCATTATCATGGCCTTGAAAAGGATAATGACTGCACTAAATCCTCACTTTCCTTTTTTTCCACTCGTGAGGTTATTTACGTGATTATGGCATTTAGCATTTGACCCAGTTACAGACTACAGGTA
This sequence comes from Elanoides forficatus, assembly GCA_025311575.1. NCBI lineage: Eukaryota > Metazoa > Chordata > Aves > Accipitriformes > Accipitridae > Elanoides > Elanoides forficatus. The sequence continues at coordinate 21,726,601 of JAOBAS010000045.1, forward strand.
CATGTCTTTGCTGTGTAACAGGAACAGACAGAAAACAGCAGTCTAGAGAATGATTTTACACTAGCAGGAATAAGAGCACATGCTAGCCTGGTAACGTGAATCTTACTTACCCCACAGTATGGGTTTATCTCATAGCTTTTCTGCAATATACTTCAGCCACAGCTGTGAATCCACACACCATCCCTACAGACTTGAAATGTATCAAAGACAATATTTGGTAAGACATTGACATTTCGCTTTCTTCAGTTTGCATTTCTCATTCATGTAACCCACAAATTATCCTTCTAGAAAGGACAATTGTTGTCTATAACCTTGTCCTGGTTTTGGCTTGGATAGAGTTAGTTTTCTTCCCAGTAGCTGGTATAATGTTGTGGTTTGAATTTAGTATGAGAAGAATGTTGATAACGCACGGATGTTTTTAGTTGTTACTAAGTACTGTTTAGTCTAAAGTCAAGGATTTTTCAGCTTCTCGTGCCCTGCCAGCAAGAAGGCTGGAGGGGCACAAGAAGTTGGGAGAGGACACAGCCAGGACAGCTGACCCCAACTGGACAGAGGGGTATTCCATACCATGGGACGTCACACTCAGCAAATAAAAGCTGGGGGAAGAAGGAGGAAGGGGGGGGATGTTCAGAGCGATGGCGTTTGTCTTCCCAAGTCACCGTCAGGCGTGACGGAGCCCGGCTGTCCCGGAGATGGCTGAACACCTGCCTGCCCATGGGAAGTGGGGAATGAATTCCTTGGCTTGCTTTGCTTGTGTGTGTGCCTTCTGCTTTACCTATTAAACTGTCTTTATCTCAGCCCAGGAGTTTTCTCACTTTTAGCCTTCTGATTCTCTTCCCCATCCCAGTGGGGGGGAGTGAGTGAGTGTCTGTATGGTGCTTAGTTGCCAGCTGGGGTTAAACCATGACAAACCTGTATTATAAATTTCACTTATTATGTCATCTGTAATTCAGAAAACTGTACAAGATTCAGCCAGGAAGCAAGACCTACCTGTACCAAGTTCCTTAAAAGTATATAACGAGCCCATATCTCCAAAGAGCTCATGGATAGAAGGGATTATAAATCTAAAGACATCATTAATAAGAACAGCTATGAAATAGGGGACCATCAGGTAAAACAGTGAGGTGTACTTATAATATGTTCACAAATAGATATGACATTAGGCATCAATAATTAATGACTGGATTTCAAAATACTTCTAGGTTTTTGGGCAAAATGAGCTATATCTTTAAAGAACACATTCATTATTAAGTGTTGAAAATCTGTAAGCAACAAAAAATAGTGCCATCTACAAGATAAGCAATTTTGTCACTAATTAAAGGAAAGGTAGGTAAACCTTTAAGAGTAGAACAGATGTCTGTTTTATTCTATGCCTTAGATTATCTGATGAATGATAGAATTGGGAAAACCATATCTTAGTATTATCGTTGCTTGTTGTAAGTACAGCACTGATATCATTCCTTGCTTACAGTTGTTGACATGTTTACACAGTTAATTGTGATGTTCTGGAAAAATCTCTGAAAAAGCAAAGTGAAGAGCTTAAACAAACACATCAGAGTCAAGGAAATTATGAGAACATTTTGTGGTTGTGTTTTGGGGGCTTGGGGGTTATTTTTCTGCAAGAGAAATCATCTGCTTTTTGTCAGATATGTAATGAGTAAATTCACAGTAAGAATAAGATAAAAATCTTTCTAATCTAACAACTAAAAAATACCCTTGATAATAACCGAACAACTGTTAATGAATTCATTAGCATAGAACAAAGGAAAATACATGAATAAACAGCGTGACATTAAAAAGTGTTAAAATACAATCTTATTCAAAGATGCATCCAGCTAGTCTCTTGGTGTGTTACTGAATAAATCAACAGTGATGGAAGAAGAGTCCCAAAGAGCCCACACTTGGCATTTGGAATACATTTTTTTAAATCCATTTTTGTATTTGAAATGTTTTGTTTAGGTCGTGGCACGAACAATATCTAAGAGTCTTTTAATGATGTAAGACTGAGGCCCTCTTGCAACTGAAATACAGAATCTGCTGATAGTGGAGTGGTATTTCTCTGAAGGGAATCGGGCAGTCTAGGCCAAATAATGCTGCATCACGTGGATATCACTCACTCATACAGGCTTGTCTAAGTAGAGAACTACAGAATCCCATTTCACTTAATTCACATAGCAATGAGGTGTGAGTGGACAATTCTGCCCTTGGTATTACACAGCAAACTGCATTTCGTGTCCACTTTGTTTATATTTCTGAAATTCTGCCACACATACTTCATTATTGTTGCTTATAGTATAGTCCTCATGAGAGGTAGGACTCTCTTTATCTAGAGTAACTAATGAAAATGCTTTTGATTTGAAGTATCTTGAGATATGCTGTTTTGTTGATGTTATTATGCAAGTTCCAGTTTGTTCCTGATGATCTTATTAACAGCATCCAGTCAGTAGACACAATTATCTGGGATCTTTTCCCAGCCCTCAAGTAGGAAAGATCAATGTCAGGACTTGCCTAAATGCAGCAGCCAGCCATTATGATCAATGAGGAATGAAGCAAAATCGACTGCTTGTGAATGGCATATCTGAGCAATCTATGCCAAGGTTTAGAAGGTAAACAGAAGATAAAGTAGCATGATCCTGCCAAAGAATACCAGCAAATATTTATACTTCACCTTTTACTCTAATTCATGGGCTATAAAAGGTCAGCTGCCTGTTTGCACATGGGAAGCACTTCTGTTCTGCGGGTATCTATTAAATATTGCAAGCTCTTAAGGTGCCTTTTTCCTATCAGTAAGCTGCTATTTTCCTTCTCCAGTAAAGACTGAGGACAAAACATCTGAAAGTTTAGATTTAGTTATTATTTAAACTCTAGGGGAAAACAGGCTGCTTCTTTTAAATTAATCCCTAATTAGGGATGACATTTTCAGTAGACTTTACAAATGTACTTGTATATGCATGCATGTATACATATAAATAGACACATATGCATTCCACACAGGCGCTGTGCACATCAAATGATGTTGTCATATAATTATAAGTATACATGGACATACATGACAGTATCATTTACTTTGCCCAACAAAGAGTATTAAAGACATAAAGGTGTAAAGAGTGAAAGGGTGTGCCTAGTCATCTGCTGGCCAACATACATCCATCATTCCAGTAATTCAAAGAGAAAAAAAATTTAAAAATTTCTCCTTCCATCCAGAAGTAGCAATACAGTTGGCCTGCCCTGAATGCAGAAACTTGGCAACACAGGGAGGCTGTAGGGGATATATTCACTCTTCCGGAGGGCTACAAAGGTCAGAGAGATAGTAATTTCATCTGAATCGGCCAGTAGCTAGGAAATGTTATCTTAGACTTGCCTTAAGTGAAGCAAGATGTAATTTTTTTAAAACCTCTTCTTGTCCGCTGAGGTGTGTGCTTGTGCATAACAAGCGAAACAGAATTAAGTGACAACCTTTTTTTTTTTTTTTTTTCTAATAATGGAGCTGTGTCCTTTTTATGAATCCCTGCTTTTTCCTACGCTGCACTGACTCTGTCATGAAGAAAGCCTACCATGGAAAAGTATTAGTCTTTTGTAACCTTTCATATTCTTAAAATGTGTTTTAGAAAAGATGACTCCAAAAGGCAAGCTTCTGTTATCATGCTGAGAAACCCAAACTTTTACCACATTTGACCTTGAGATAAGGAATGTGAAAGGTGGCAATAAGAGAAACTTACCATAGAATACAGCTCCCATAGAAATGCACAGTGGTTTTACTTCCAACAGCACAACTGGAAAGCCAGACTACTTCTGCTGGCTTTGGAAAACCTCACCCAAAACACAGACTCCAGTAAAACAAACCAGCAGCCAAGTAAGTGAGAAGATAGTGATTCCCTTGTACCACTGAATGACTTCAATACAATTTTGTAGCAAAGCGCTACTGGTGAACCAGGCAGATTAATTATATGTGTATGTACACGCTGAGTTTATTGGCTGGAGAAAAAAACCCCTAACATTATTTGAAACACATTCTTTTACTTTGTATCTGCGTGAAATACCAGTCTTCACAGAACTAATATTTTGGGTGTAAACTGCCAGAATTCTTCACACAACTTATTCACAGTTGATAATTTCACTGGCTCTGATACCAAGAACAAATGACACACTTTAAAAAACCTGCAGCATTATATGAGCCAAAAGAGTGACGCTTCCAGCAACAAAATCACTGATGGTCTCCTAAAGACTGTTTGGCTAGCCCCTCAATGCTATTCCCACCAGTGCATCCTCTGAGAGGGGATGCCAGCTTTCACTGGACAGGTCACCTCGTTGGCGACAATCATTGCACCTCAGCCCGACTTGCAGATTTTTTCAAGTCCATTTTAAGCAGCTTTGTCCAGAAGGCCAGTGTTGTCATCCAACATGTGCAATGAAGCAAATGATAAAAGGATGGTATGACCGGACTGAGTAATGAGTAGAGGTCAATTTGTACTAATGGACAGTATTTGTGCAGACACTGGAAGCTTGTCTCTATCCCCCAGTAAATCAGGAGGTATCGCTGGAGGAACAAAATCGATTCTCAACACAAAGTTCCTAGAAACAGTTAAAAGTTCAGTTTTTTTCCTCCACTAGCTACTTTCTTCTGTATTTCTTACAGTCCTTAAGATTTCAGTTCATAAGTATCAAATATTTTCCTTGTCATTTTGTACTTCCAGAAGTTCAGCTTGCTACACTGACTTGATTTCAGCTCTTGCTATCATTAGTAAGGCCAGAAATGTTTCAGCTAAGAAAAGGACTGCCAGTTTGCAGCCACATATTAGCAGAGGCCAAAATTGGGGGTTTGGCCAGTAAAAGTCTTTTTAATTACTATTTTCTAACACAAGGTGTACTTCAGGTCCAGAATAGAAGCCTGTCCTAGCCTGTTCAAGATGACTTATTCAGGTGAAGTAAAATCCTGAAGTCAGTAATAAAATTCACAATTATTCTAATGCGACTAGGATTTCACTGATAATGAATGCTGAAAGTATCATAAGTAAATACACTCTTCTAAGATTTCCCATCAACTCATCAGCACAGGAGGGTTAAGCAGCTCAGATAAGTATTCAAATGGTACTGGCTGCCTAGCTGGATGAAATCTGAATGTTAATTCTCTGCAGGGAAAAGAAAGATAATAATTAAGTACATACACTTGTCTCTAGATTGAATTAGGTACAATATTACGATGAGGTGATACATAGCAATTGAAACTCCACTCCTATGCAGTGCAAGGATAACAAAGACTGATGAAGTAGCGTGGTACTAAGTATTAATCAAGGTTAATAAAACTGATTCCACTGTACAGATACAAATGATAAATTTAGGTGGAACATATTTTCTCCTCATTAGAGCTCACATTAACCTCAGCACTATTTGAAAAAAAAAAAATTAATAACATGGATAATCAATAAACTAACTATATAAAAATGAGCCAGAAGCAACTGTTCAGTGAACTTTCAAAGAATGCTTTGCACCGTATTTATGTTTGGCAGATCACCAGACAGCTACAGCCATCAACACTGAGAAACTGCCAACATCAAGCTTGAAGAATTAAACGGCCCAAACGCACCAAACTCTGTTCTTTGAAGGTTTATTAAATAAGTTCACTGGAAATTAGAAATCCCATTTGTTTTGATCTTTTCTGTGTCGTGCTCCCAGACAAATGTAAAACTCCACCTTATAAAGGCAGGTTTACTAAACAGCACTGCTCCACAAAGTTAGCTGCACAAATTTCACTCTACCATGTGTCCATGCAGCAATTGTGACTGTATTTGATCCCAAAGAGCCCACCTATTCCTAAGTGCAGCTGCACGTCGGGGACGTTGAACACGCTCTCTATCTCACAGCATCAAGTTCTTCTCTCTCTCTCTCTTTCTCACTTACTTGACTTTCTCTAGAGCTATGCAAACTTCCTCATTGAAGTGGATAATCTCAAACAAGAATTAATATCCTCTGTTGCATCTGTTTGTGTATATTTATGATGTGGTGTCCGATGTTCCTCCTGCCTCAAGAAAATAAAACAACTCTGAAAGCCTAACTGGTACATAAATCTAATGTGCTGAAATGAAAGCCTATCATGAGAGGACTCATCAAGAAAAGCTGATCCCACTGAAGTCAGTAAGTGTGCCCTGCACTGCAACAAGAAAATCATAAGGAGCATTTTAGGTTTGCAGAGGAAACATTGCTTTCTGTTGATTTAAGGCTTGGTTTACCTTAAGGCAAGGCTATCTGTAGGTAAACTGTATTCAGTCTGATAAGGCTCCAACAATAAAATGGCTCTTGCATTGCTGAAGAACAGCGTTTCCATTTTTTCCTGTGAACTGTCAGACTGCAGTTGCAGGGCACTGTTGCTGCATTTCATGGATGGAAAGAGAACATACAGAACGAAATCTGGTAATGCTAGAGGTGGCATCTTGCTTCCTACTGATCAGACTTTAGTAAAATTACCAGATCTCCATCAAATCACACTGTGCCCTCAGATAAAGCTAACTGCAAACCCTTGTCCAAGAATGCAGATTATACCCCAATCCTATCATAATGGACTCGTACCAGCATCTAAAATTAATGATAATATATCATGTTCAGTGCCAGAAAATTTTAATATTACCACGGTAATAGTTATAGGCCTTCTCAGAACCACTAAGTGCTACATCTACTTAGTTTATTATCTATTCTCTTGAATTTAATTTTTTTTTCAGCATCTTGTATACAGATCCTGAGATCTGACTGAAGTGCAAAAAATTCATTTCTGCATGTGCAGTCATTGAGAAGCCCCTCCTTTCATTCCAGATGAAATCTTATCTCCGTATCAGTCAGTGGCCAAAATTAATGTTAAGTTCATTGTGAGTTTGAATTTCAGTGCTGGACTAATTATGCACAGGATGCTGGCCTTTTTGAAGTATGGTGTAAACTACAGAGCTAAAAGTGATGATTTACAAGAATTGGGGCAGGGGGGACGACGACACACAAAATGTAAAATACCAGAAAGCAAACACAGTGCTTTGGAAGTTTATTTGTTTGGTCACTATAGCCCAGAATTTATTTCATCACTTGTAACTTAATATTGGTTGGTTATGCTAAAAAAATGAAAACTTTTGGCTGTTTCTCAAATGAAGGGGGAATGTTCCAACATGCACTTTCAGCCATTTTGGTCTGGGTCTCTTAGAGGTACAGAGGTTATCCAGGACTAGAAACTCTGTGCTGAAGTAATATTTGTGTTAATGAGAATCAGCCCAATCTGACTGGAGAAAATAACTTTAAAAATGTGCACAGTTTGGTACTACAAATTTCAGTAACGGCAAAGTAACACTGAAAAATTTTCCTAAGAAAAACTAGGTTACATCTCATTAGCAAAGTAAAGACTGTGTTAAGGAGCATCTCCATAGCGTAAGCACTATATAGTCTGTATTACTAGATGCAAGAACAACTTCAGCTAAAAAAAATTACTCTGTAAGATGCTGCCCCTCTAAGCAGTTCAGATGTATGAGTGTATTAGAAATTTAAGACCTGTTGGCTTCAAGCCATCTCTTATTTTCAATAAATTGGATAGAAACAGAAGGCAGTTTCACCTTTCGCTAACCTACAATGTTTCTTGCCCTCTCTTGCAACCTCACACAGTGAGCCTTCTGCTGTCTACTGTAAATCATCTGACTTTCTGCGTTCATTTTCAGAAGAACTTTTAAAGATCATACCTTTCATCATCACACATGTTATTTCAGTGATTAAGTACCCTTGTGATCCAGAACCTGTTACTAAAAGCCACTAGAGCATTTATAAGTGAGTAATTTGAAGGAAAGCTGTAACAACATAGTCACTCAACAAAGGCTTTTATTCATTTAATCGGGAGGTTTCCTTATTTTGCATGTTATTGGGATACAGAAATCAAATTCAGTTTGAGAACAAGTTATAATGTAAGTAAAGTGATAAAGTAGTAATGAAAACAAAGCATTTCAAGTCAGCATGTAACAGCATTTTATCAGGTGGTTAGACAGACCTATGGATTTTATTACGGATTATGTCCCTAACCATCATTTATCTTTAGAAGTGAGATGGGCTTGTTTCATTATTCTATACTCTGACTATAATGGTTTGCTGTTTTCTTTTTTAATACATTCCCAGTTTTTTATTGACTTATACAATGGATACAGTGGCTCTCCTAATTTCGTATCTAGTACTTCTTTTTTCCTAGGGACTGCCAGGATAGTCATATGTTGCTTTCTATGAGAGTCAAACTCCTTAATTAGACTCACATTTAGAAAACACTTCAGGCCTGACTGATTAGGATTTTTACCTCTACAACAGTGTTGTGATTTGATAAATATAGGATACACTGATGCAGAAGTAAGAAATAGAAATTAGCCCATTAGATGCTGATATCTGGCAAAGAGAAGCTACCTTTTATACATACCAAGTATTCAGCTTCTCCTCTCATTCTCATTAGATGGCCAATGTCTTCTTACGCTAAAACTTTTTTAAGTAAACTGTCAAATAGGCAACTTTCAAGTTTTATAGCTGTGCATTACCCACAAATCATTAATGTATATTATTTAATCAATTAAGTATTAATAAAAGAATAGCTACCATGAGATGGTGTTGTTCATTGGACAGATGAGATGGGAAGTAAGAGAAGAACATATAAAAAATAAATGAAACTTATGAAGTGTCCCTCAAAGTACACATGGAATTAAAAAGCATGATAAAGCAAGCCGTGTGAGAAAACTAAGCAAATTCATGGTAGTCACCTACAGCTAAGAACACCGTGTTAGACATATGAAAGCAAGAAGGACAGTAAATAAAGAGAAACAGTTTCTGAAGGGACTCACTTTGATGTCTAGAAGGTGCTGCTGAGGGACTAGTACTTATCTGTGATTGGAAATATGTTCAAGAAACTACAATTTGACATTGCCCTCTCCACTCCACCTCATATATTTCTGCCTGTTGGTTCATATACCTGCAGCAGATTTCCTTTTGGCCTTGGAAACACTAATTAACGCAAATGCTTCAAAAAGGAGCATACAGCACTAGTCACTTCAATAAGATTACCCCTCTACAGAAGAAATTTAATTTTTCTCCCCTCACAATCATACCCAACATCCTGGCCATTCAGCAGTCTAGTCCACCTCAATAGCATGCATGGAGGTTATGAAAATATATTTAATTTTATATATAAAAATTTGATATATAAAAATCACAAAATGTCACGACTAAGATGGCTTATGTCAAGCACCAGTATAACCAGTGAGTTCTGCCTGTCTTTTCTCCAGTGGAAGGGTGGGTCTCTTCTTCTTGGCCCACAGATTTACAGAGTTGTAAGACTTCTACCCTTCCATCGAATTTGATAAAAACTAGCAAAAGGGCCCCAAAGTTTTTGAAAGAGAGGGAAAGTTCATGAACCAAGTGGATGGATGAATGGACATCCTGCCAGCACTACCACAATAAATATTACTCCTTTAAGCAATCAGGTTAAAAATACAAAAGGACACATAAAATTTTAGAGGCAGAAATCTCCCCAGTGTTTTCCTGCACCTGGTTTAAGGTTTGTTGCTTACTTTGTTGAATGGATGGGGAATGTGGAGCTAAAGAGGAACGCTCCTCACACACGGAGTTATCAGTCACAATAACCTTAATGCTGAGTATGGCATTTTTTTCTTTACAGCTGCAATTTCTATTCCTGTTGGGTTAATTTGTTGTTTGGAAATGTTTTTTGCATGAACGAGCATTTTGCCAGCAGAGAATGATTGTGCCGTAGAGCCCTGCCTCTCTGCATTTCATCATATTACGTAACTACTTCATGTCTATGAAAGCTATCTTCTCATACAGTGTGTACATACTGTCTCTCCCCTGAGGACACAGCTCCCTCCATTGCTGACAGTGTTTTACCATTTGCATGACGTTTCCTTCACTCTTTTCCGTTTAAGGTGGGAATAAGACCTACCTTTTCCTTCTAGGCTTGTTGTCCCTTCAGAAAGTCAGCAGGCCTGCTTGGAAAATTTCCTTGAATTCATTTAGTAGTTCTGTTGCTTCTGCCACCTTATTAAGAGAGAGAGATTTTCTTGGCAAGACAAGTATTTTCAGGACAAGAGTCGAGTCATTAAGTTAATGAGCAAAGACAGCATTAAGTCCAGCACTTATTATAAGGCATTACAAATAAAACAATGGTTGTGCTTCAAAACTTCCAGCAAACAGAAAAATTTTATCTTTCCTTCTTTCAAATTTAGAAGCCATCAAGGGGGAAAAGTGGATGTAAGAAGTTAATAAGATCTACCGTTCAAAAGAAAGTGGAGATGCATATTCATTAAGAAGACAGCATTGCCTGAAACATTCTAGGAACTAAACTATGATTCACTTGGCAGTGCTGTCTCACAGATACATAAAGACAGTTAATGAATGGATTTAGCTGTCTAGTTTCAGGACATTTTGAACCACTAACTATTTGCTAATAACTCAGTGCTGGAAGAGATCACATTGCCGGTGGCATAAATCAAAGTCTAGTTATGAAGAATATTTCCAATATGCTACCCTTTATGTGAAATCAAAATTACTACTCTGCTTTCCTTAGACTAAATGTTGGTATTCAGCCACAAAATAGAAACACAACCCAAAATTAAATTTAAAAATTTACTGGGCTGCCAACTTCCTATTTATGCAGACAACTTTGACAGCATGAGAGGGAGCACACAAGCAGTGTGACAGCACCTGGGGCTTTTGCCACATTTAGATTTCTTTTTAGCCAAGGGGGAAGAACATAGAAGAGAAAACAATATTCATCTGAGTTTTAAGTCATACATGCTAGCTTTTTCTCCACAAACAGGGGCGGTGTTTGGATGAGAAAAGTAGTTTGCAGTAGTAGACTGTAAATATATGGCTGATACAGCCTCCCCTTTGGTCTGCTGGAGGCAGCAGTGCAGTTTTAGGAGATTCTCAGAGGTGGAGTTGGGAGGAAGGCTGCTCTCAGCTCCAGGGATCTGGAGAATCTGAGACACAAATCTGACTCCTCCACTCAAGCTCTTGTCAGGTAACAGAGCAAGGGTACAGACAGATGTTTCTTCATGCCTCTTGTAGTTGTTCATTAAGACAGAAGACATGCTTATTTTCCTCCTTCCCCTCCACAGCCATAGCTGGGTCACAGCCTGAGGAAAACGTGCCAGGGGGTGAAGACAGCCACTTATATGAGATATTGTCTATGCAAGGCTGCTTTATTAGGTGTTCTTCTCAAGGTTGGGCAATAAACTCTTTAAAAAACCCCAACACAATAGAACAAGGAAAAAAAAAAAAAAGCGGTAAAAATGCTTTTCTCCTCTCTTATTTGGTGTTTTGCCAACTGCACCTGGACCCCCCTGACCCGTCCTGGTCTCCCCAGCCCAGGAAGGACACTGATGTGTGGGGTGCAGGCCCAGCTCAGGGCCTTCGAGATGGTGAGGGGCCGGGGCACGCGGCACACAAGGGCAGGCCGAGGGAGCTGCCTCTGGTCATGAGGCTGGTGAGGCACTGGCACAGGCTGCCCAGAGAAGCTGTGGCTGCCCCCTCCCTGGCAGTGTTCAAGGCCAGGTGGGATGAGGCTTTCGGCAACCTGGCCTAGTGGAAGATGTCCCTGCCCACGGCGGGGGGGGGGTGGAGTGGATGACCTTTAAGGGTCCCTTCCAACCCAAGCCATTCTGTGATGCCATGATTCTATGGTTTTTAGGTTAGTCTGGGATTTTTTTTCTAACCCAGTTTATAACATCAGGAAGCGACTTCTACTGTAATAGTCCCATAATACTGATCTGTGCCCTCTGATAACCTTTCTAGATGAAGCTCAAGAAGGTCATTAGCCCCTTTCCAATGCTTGCCTGTGAAAATAAACTTTCAAGGCACTAGATTTGGACTGATGCATAATCTAATGCGATTATTGTGCTGCACTGTGGACGCATTAGTGAATGTGGCACAAAGGGCAATGCATGCTGAAATCTTGTGAACTATCGGTCTGATTTGTTCAAGTTTCTCACTTCTGTTGCAGTCTCTGAAATTGTCATGCTTCACTCAGGCATGCTAAAAGCTAAGAGAGTTGTGCTGTTATGTTTTGAATAGCTGACATGAGTAATGGCCTTCAATATAATGGCGTGAGGTAAAGAACTCACAGTACTGTATGATGTTACGGGTCTTGCTCTGCAATCTCCTTTATTTACAGCTAGCCATGCTACTTATAGTGAGTATTACACTGTTGGCTCTTGACAAGAGCACCTCACAAGAACCAATTTGCATGTCTATAAGCTTTTGCCATACATTAGTAGGGAATACGTAAAGTATCGTTCAGAGGTTGTACACCGAGAGCCTTTCTCTAGAAAGCCCTAGGATTTCATTGCTACTTCTCCTTTTATTTTATTAAATGGAATAAACAGAAGCGCCTCTTCATGAGCTCAAATGAGCTAAAACTACATTTTCCTCACCTTACAAGAAATACTATCCTAACACAGATCCTTCAATCTTACCATCAGATAAACAATGCTTAGCATATCTGATCACTGTACTTCACAAGCATGATTCAAAATACAAGAGTCTCGGTGGGAGATTCCCACTTAAAAAATTCCAGATTTTTAATAAACTTTCAGTGTAAATCTGAATCTCTTGTAAAATCAGTGAGTTTGAGAAAGATTTAACACTGGAGCCATATTAGAATTCTGCAAAATTAAAATCCAGGTTTGACTATAAAAGGTATGATGAAACTAGGATTTTGATGTCAGAATTAAAAATCATATAGCCTTGGTTTTAACTCCTATGACTCATGTTTGAATTCTGTGTTACAGTCCGGTTGCTCAGCATGTTGTAAGCACTAACAGCATGCTTCTGATGTATATTTTTCTTTTTTTCCCCCAATTATAATCCACACATTAAATTGGATTCCTTTTCTTTTTAGCTAAAAACTCCAGTGCAGTCTGTGATCACAGATTTTCATACAGATTATACTTAAATGTTTTGCTTTATTTGTTTTCCAATTGTCTTTATGCATTTACTTAAACGAAGTGATCTCTTGTATTAATTGTTCATGCTTGCATCATGCTGCTCTTTCATTTTTCATTTCTAAAGGAAGCTGTAATAAAATGAATAAATGTCCTTTTTGTTCTTACTCATTTCTTAAGCCTCTTAATAAGAGACACTGTATTATTTAAGATAGTAATAACCTCTTTTATCTAACAATATCACTGACTCATTGGTGCTACACTAGGACTTTGTAGCTTTAAACAATACAAAGCAAAATTAAATTGATAGCCTAATCCAGCAATGCTCATGAAATATAAGAGCTGCTAGAAGTTTAATATGATAAGAAGAATGTGATAAATAATCCTGAGAACATACCTCAAGATTGTTTGGGAGAGGGAGGTTGATTCTTTGAAGTTTTACAAAATTTCTTCCTTCTTCATTTTGCATTATGATTAAACCAACACCTTACAAAAATATTTTTACCCTCTCACCACATCACAGCTAGCCTATATTCCAAAGACTAATACTTTAAAATTCTTAAATATCTAAATTCTTAATAAGAAAGTGCAACTGCTTGAACTATGACACTCACTTAAGATGTAAGAGGCCAATGTTTAATTCCTCCCTCTATCCAGAGCAGGTACCATAGACTCAAACTTAGTTATTCCATATGCCAAGTAAGGCACTTGAATGACATGTGCATTTTCTCCTTAAATTTTGACCACAGCTGGCACCCTAGATCTCAGAAACCTTACTCTGTCAAATGGTTATATTCTTGCAGAGTAAGTTTTGCGTGCAATAATTCAGTATTTAATGAAAAATGTGGCTAAAAATTTCCAAATAGACGATTTTTAGTACTGCGAGTGGTCAAGGTTTGTTTGGTTGAGTTTTTTTAAATGTCCCTTGATCCAACTCTGTGGTCATATGCATAGTGTCCTATAATGATATGTTGGGCTTAGTTCTCAATTATGATCTAACCCCCCCCCCTCCAAAACCCATTACCCAATACATAGTTGACTTGACTTTTTGTTGTACCCTGGATCTATTTTGGAAACCTTTTATTCCTGGGGTGAATGTATACATGAGGTATAGCTTTTCACTTTCTGAAATGCAACAGGAATCTAGCTGGGGCAGTCACAGCGGTTTTAAAGCATTCTTTGACGGTGAAAGGATTTTCCAGCTCATGAATGGAGCAGACATCTTCTTAACAAACTTGAAATTGAAGATCACATTCCTTTGACTGGTTCAAGTACTATTATTAAAGCCTGCATCCTGAAATGTATTATAGCACATGCCTCATGACATGCCTGTCATCTGGGCCCGAGAAATTTAAATAAATGATTGAATTTACAAACACACATGCATATCTTTAAAAAATTAAGGCAAAAAATGTTTTCTGAGTCTTTATCCAGATTACAGCTAGTAGGACTTACCTGAAGGAAGTTTTTTGAAGTATGTTTGCTTGGGTTTTGTTTTGGAAACTACTGTCTCAAACAAAGTTTTCACTGGACTTGCATCACATTGTCTTCTCAGTTGGAAAGTGAAATTTCTGGTCAAATGAGAGGACAGTGCTCGTTGTATCTTTACTGTAGTAGAAAATCCAGCTCAGTTCTCCAAAATCCCAGGAAGGAGCTGCAGTCAATATGCTGCAGAACTGGTTTTGTACAATGTTCTTTGTTGGAATAGCTCCTCTTCATGCTAACAATTAAATCTGCATTGATAGGATTGTCAGTCTTAGAAGAAAAACTTCACTCAGCTCTCACTCAACACACAAAAGTATCCTAATCTCTTAGCACTTAGTTATTCTGCAGTATGGAAGAGACTGTCTGTGGGGCGCGGTGGGGGAAAAAGTCTCATTTACAGATTGATGTGGAGCCAAAACTAACACAGAAACACTAAGACCTTTGCAAGTGGAATTCAGGGGACTCTTTGGCTTTGTTTGGCTTTTGTAGAATAGAAAACAATGATTACAGGAAACAAACAAACAAATTCCAGCTTCTCCTCCAGCAAAAGGAAAGAGAATTTCCAGCTTAAGTATCCTTGCAAATCCCAGCCCTCCATTTTGCGCGGTCACATACAAAGGCTACTTTATACTTCACAAAATGCTCCCCTAACGAACAATTACATAGTGTTGTGTTTGTGCTGCTGTTAATATTGTCAAAACAGTGTAGACACAGACAATTTTCTTTCCCTGCAGGTTTTATTTCTGCAGGTCATTTGTTGATGGTTTAGTTTACTAAATATTTCTGAGAAGATATAAACCCATCCCAAGAACCATGTAGTGCTTCAACATGTTTTTAGACATGTTATTTTCAAATGCCACAAAATTCCCCTACAGTCAGTGTTCAGACATCCTTGTCTCTATTAACATTCTTTGATGTGCCTTGACATCCTGACCTTGCAATGTTTTGTCTGATAATTTTCAATCTTTCTTTCTTTCAATCTTAACTGCTTCCGCTCTGTGAGTTTTCTTGCACACCACTTCTTATAGCACTCAAGGCAGAACTGGCAGAGGTGTCACTGCTACACAATAGGGGTTTCAGCTGCTTCTAATTTGCTCCCTCCTATACAGAAGTGTTTTCCAGAGATACTATTTCTTGTGATTATATAAAAATATGACCTGTCCGATGGAAATAAGGGAATGACAGATGTTAACTACTTTCCAACACTAGAATAGATAACTTTTAATAATGAAATAATTAATCCCTTCATACTACGTAACATTTTACTTCTGTATTCCAACTATAATGTTAAAAGCAATCAAGACTCAGTAGTTATTTTACATTTAAAATGGAATCATGAAGTAATATTTGATGTTCTCTGAAGCCAAGCTTTAGAATACATGGACCCTTTTTGATGGCTGTCTATCTCGCAGTTATTTATGTTTACACATCAGAATGAAACAATTAGCTGATTGAACTAAAACCAGAGAAAAACTTTTCAGGAAATGCAGCATCTCCGGG
>JAOBAS010000045.1:21742635-21766818 GCA_025311575.1 Elanoides forficatus
AGGGGGATAAAAAATAAACTAAAAAATAAAAGAAGTCTTGGAAAACTATTAAATCAGACCCACGTTCAATTCTTTGTTCATCTAACTGTCTGGGATGTCACCATGACTTTTAAGAGTAGCGACTTATTTTTAGAGTCTTTTTAATTGCATTTGTTTGGTATTGAAGACACGCTTTTTGTAGATATCTGCACCAAATTGGAAATCAGCAGAAATTATTGATTTTTCCTCTTGTTTGTATTTACAGGAAAGAAGTGGGTTTTTTCCCCACGCCGAGTTATTCATTCTAAAAAAGGAAAACTAGGTTCCTTGTTGCAAAGACATGTATCTAATATAGCAATATGTCCTTCCACAATTACTATTTGCATGTTTAATTTCTAAATTATCACAATCAAAACCACTGTTGCCACCAAGAATAACACTGTTCTAGACAATCCATTGGATTTAAGAACATTGCTGCAATCTCATAAATAAATCGGATTGCCAAGAAAGCTCTAAAGAGAAAATTAGAACACACCACATAAGAGTAGCTGCCAGTTTAATACAAAAATACGGGTCAGGTATGAAACCAGCTCTCTTCCTCTCTTCTTCCATTTATAAAGGAAATGATGCAAATATTGTGGGATTCTCATGTCCTAATACCTGATTCTTTTCCATCTACTTTTTAAAATTCTGTGTGATTTCCATTATTACAGCCTGTATGTTCAGCTGTAGCACCACATAAAGTCTGTGGCCCTGATCAGGAAATGAGATTTCCGTGTCTTCCCAGTAGTGATGACCAACAAAGCTCAGACTTAGGCCAGATACATGAAATCAGGACAGGCCAGGACCCATGACCAGAATAGTGAGTATTCCAGCCTAAGTTGTTTGTTAGGGATGTAATCAGACCTCAACTCCCGGGAAACTGAGAGAGTCTACACGAACTACTGAAGGGAGCCTGCTGAGAGGGAATTTTCAGTTGAAAAGTGAGGCCAAAGGCAAGAGCCAGTGCGGGGCCCTTGGACAGGTGCAAAGAACTGTAATAAGGTCAGAGCTGGCAGCCAAGCTAAGACCAGAGCAGAGAAACCACAAGGAACAGGAATCTGAGAAAACCACAGCATTTGAACTAACTACATCATGAACTTGGTAGAATGCTTGAGGTTCTAGCTAAGAAGGGAAGAGAGAAATCTCTGTATTAAAAATTACTGTGGAAATAGACGGGCAGATCATTGCCAAGGTGGGCCTGACAGGGGCTGACAATCATGGCTCTAAAATCTTTACTTTCAAAAAAAATAGGAAGCAGCCATTCTGTTTTATTTTGAAATTATAATTTGCTGCTCTACTTCTTGTAAAGGGATGCAGATGTTCCTTGCCACTCGGTGAGCAAACACTCTTCTAATTACTGCCTGTTACTAAAACAGCTAAACATTCTTCCATGCACAGGCATTCCCTACAATGAAAATGATCTGTTATTTTTCATAGGACTTAAGAGAGCTCCAACTTTCACAAACTGTCAACAAGAGACACAAAAGGACAAAAAATAAAATGGATGAGACATACATACTCTCAGTTAGCTGCTGTGATTCCTATCTTCTGGAAGATGGGCAGAGGTATTCTTCCTTCTTACTCAGATACAGTAAGGACATTTGTAGCACAGATCTTCCCAAGAAGTTCTGAAAAGCATATTAAACGAACAGAAAACACTGAGCAGCAAAACAATTGAAGTTTGGTTGCCTACTGATTTTAAGTTTTTTGCTTCATCTGTGTGCATCACTGTGACAATTCCAGCTGTCTGAAAACCTTCTAAGCCCCTCTGTATTATTAGCACCTCCCTGAGGTGGCATGTGTCCGAATCACGTAGTAACCAGCTGGAGACGAGGTGGCACATGTTGCGATCGGCTTGCAGATCTGTGTACTAATTCATTCAACAGCTACTATATGTGCGCTAGTCAGCAGGCCAAGCAGATCAGGTAACTGTTGGTTTCACCATGTTGCCACTATGTCAGGGGGTTGCAGCGATGCTAGTCTCTCTCCTTGATCTACCACCTTCAGTGTTCTTAAGGAATTCAGTATCTTCGATCCTGGTTGAACTTGGCCAGCAGGTGTAAATGTCCCTGCAAGAGAAGTGGAAGACTCAAAACCTGGCAGATGGACAGTGCAATTCCATATGCCACATTTCCTTAGAAAAGCAGGCCAAAAAAATATTCCAAACCCACCTCTTCAATGTTAATCTTGCAAACTAAATCTGTTCTTAAGAGGCTGAATATAACTTCTTGTACTGCTAACTAAACAGAAAAAAATTTAGGGTGCATGGGAGGACTGTATATAAACACAAAAAAAGCAAAGGACAGCAGTAACAGGTTGGAAGATCCAGGGGGGAAAATGTCTTCCTTTTTGTTTTTTTAAACACCTGTCACCACAAAAGGCGTAGTCACCGCTTTATATGCAGAAAATAGAGCAGCTATATGGATCTTAACAGAAGTTAAATTGGTACAGATGATTAGAAACAAAGTATGTAGACACAGAACTCTAAGAAACAGACCTCACCTCACCAGCATGCAATGCTCTGTCTTGATGGAAGCGCCTGTTTGTTATTTCTTCTCTGACCCATCTGCTGGTTTCTTCCTCCCGAGCCCACTGCCTAGTACCAATACTTCATGCACACAGTACTCTTCTACACTTAACAGAACCTCAGGTTATTCAGCATTATCTTATCCCCATATATTTTAGACCTACTGATGGCAATTAAAACTGAAAGACGTGAAATTTTTAAATTGTCGCAAAACATTGCTATAGTCACACTCAGACACATAACAGAGAAGAGTCCTTAACATGTATTTCCTTAGCACTATGTTCAAATAACAATAGGGCACGTACATGCGTGTTCTAATGTTCAGAGACGGGAAAGATGAGAAAGAAGAAGGAAAAATTCCACCAATTTCTCCCATGCTCGGCAATACTGAAGTATACTGTCAGCACCAATACACTGCCCACAGACAAACCAGACTACTTTTTTTGTTTTTTCTCATACAGTTTGAGTGTTTGGTGCACTGTGCAATTCAAGCCTCTTTCACCATTTGAGCATCACAGAAATATTAAACAAACACTAAACACTTACTTGGGAAAGGGTCACTGGTAGCACTATTTCACTCATTCAGTTTGTTGAATGGAAGCAAGAACTTCATAGAATAGCCATCGAATTCAAGCTTACTGCTCTGATCAAATGAAACGGTTACCAAGATTTTTTAGGATAAAAGAGGGATGGATGCATAAAGTGAATTTCTACACATGGCGAACTCTTCACAATGTCAAGATGTAGAGTTTGCAGGAAATCATGCACTTCCCACTTGTTTCATATATCAGTTTTAGAAGAAACTCAAGACTTACTTACCTAAAGAAAGCAAGGGAAGAAATCTCTTAACTTCTTTCTTTCCTTGTAAGTTCTACCTCATTCTATCATCCTCATTACAGCAGTATTAAAAGTGAGAGAAAGACTTCCATAATGTTGTTGCTAACATCATCTGCCTCACATTTTAGATGACCGAAGAGCAGGAAATACCTTTTGGAGTCAGAAAAAGGGATGAAAATTTTTAACAGTTAAAAAGCTCTCCTGAAATCTTGAATTATTAAAAAAACCCCAAACACCCCAAACCTGTTATTTTTTTCCTGCTTCCTTTTTTCACTGTTTAGCTCTCGTAACCCACTCTCCATGGGTTAACATTTTGTACAGATTCAAAGAAAAGCTGAGAGTTTCACTTCAATTACGGCTTGGGCCAACATCTGTATCACATCTAACAGTAAGTGCACAACAGGAAAACAGTGATCAACTGGAAGAAAACAAGGGCAACTGCAGAGTATTTGTGTACCTGTTTTCAACATTTTCTATAAGGCTCATGCCGTACACAGAATCATTTGCATACTTAGCCCTCTGATTCTAGCTTCCTGATGATAAACTCCTTGACATTCTTTTCAATGTTACAACTGTCCCATTTCTCCTATTCTATGATTATTAATGGGACTACGCACATCCTCTTTTAGGGAGAGGTTGAGGGGGGCAGAATAGCTTTGTCATGCACATGCAAAAACCCCACATCTGTTTATAAACAGTAATGGCACAAGATAAAATTGTTTATCCTATTAATAGTGATAGCCCCTTAACTAAACTAAGAGGAGAGTGAAAGGGCAGCATTTGAGAGTTCAGTTGTCATGTTAGCGGAAAGTTTACATTCCTGTGTTAATAAATCTAAGTGGTATTCTAAGTATTTATGTACCTGCAGCACCGGATGACTTCTCTAACAGTTAAAAGAGACCTGTGGTTCTATCCTAAGCTGTACAGACATCATCAGAAGCAGACAGACATAATTCGCCCTGATACTGTCCCCATCTGTTATTTGCTCAAATGTTGCTGCAACTAGGGGGACATGGGCTAATGTTCCAGATTTCAAGACATCATCGCCACAAACAATTTCAAAGATTATTATTTTCCACAACTGTCAAGTTCAATATTTTCCTTCAGAGATCAAATAATATTTTGTTCTTGACGGAGGGAAAAAAGCTAAATATATAGGCAATGAATATACTGAAAATGAAGTTTCAAGGCAGTTTGTAAAAAACCAAATGAACAAAAAAGTTCTCCTCCTCTAAAAAAAAAAAAAAAAGTACAAACAATCCTTTGTCCAGTTGGCAGGTACATTTTTCTAGAAGTCACTATCTAAAAAACCAGGTAAAACACAGATGTCTAGTATGGTAATCTACAGAAATGGCAGCTGTGATCCCAATCCAGGATGTTGTTATAAATTGCCTATTTCTAGCCTCATAAGTGCAGAGTCATAATAACTCTTGTTTATGCCTCCTATACGGGGTAGCTATGGCCCACTAAACGAGAGCACAAACATAAAACATACTGGTTGCTCTCTACTGTCTGCAAGGCAAGCCTGCACACTGGATGTGCAAATCACAGATCTTCTGTGCTATGTAGCACCAGCATGCTTTGAAAAGTAGAACCACTGGTGTGCTATAAAGTTCCCCTACCTGCTTACTAAGCGATAACCTCCTTGGGAAGAAAGGAGGTTATGCAGACACTGCTTTGCAACCAGCACGTGGTATAGAGGTCGCGCAACCACTATTTAACAGGGCAGGAGGCAAATATACGTAAACGGGTGCTGCTAGTGGGAAGAAAGCAAAAAGGGGGAAGTGGGTTATAGCCTCCTTTGTGCCCCTTAGTAATACCCATATCTGCAGGTACAAGCTCACGAAACCTTTCTTTAAATATTTTGTTGTCAAGATATGTACCTAACACTTGGCACTTTTATCCCAGTCAGACACTACTATTTCATAAACTGTGAAGGCAGCAGCAGGATTTTAGAGGGTGTTGGTGTGTGTGCATTATATATGTTGCATATGAGGAATGGCAGTCCAGTTAGAGAGCTGGATTAGATTTGGCCCATGTAACGGAACACTCTGTCAGCACGCAAGTAACCCTCCACGGTGGTCTGTGCATTGCCACAGAGTCAACTTCCTAATCTGTGACAGCAGTCCATTCTCTTCTTTTGGACACAGGCCCAATTTACTAAGGCTGGGTCTGTCCAAAGGTATGCTCCCATCTACTAAACAACAAGAAAACGGCAGTTTAATGGCCAGTGGTATCTTGGCACTTTCAGGAAAAGTTTAATTAAGGCTACTATAATCAGATATGTATTGATCGTTTCCTCACAGTGTGAATCCTGATTGGTAAAGCTGCATTATCCTCTGACTGGTTACTAAAACATTACCCACTTATGCCCAAAATCTGTTATTTTATCAAATAGTTCTCCATAGGCTTCATGCAGTTGCATATCTCAGTGCTTTGTACCACCTCAGGGCAGACAATTGCATACACTTTTTGGAAATACCAGCGTCTAGAATCTCTGGGATTACTGTTTGCTTTAAAAAAAATAATTATGAGCTAAGGTGGTATATGATAATGAAAAATACTTCTTTATGATGATTACCTCCCCTCTGAATTTTCAGGAAGTAACTGAACACTCATCCAAAAGCAAAGTCGTCACCCTGACTTCATTAGGAATGTGCTCTGGAGGAAAAAAAAATGTAGAGTTAGTCCTCCAATGTCTCAGAATTTGTTACATGCCTGGATAAGCTTTTACAAGTCAGTTAAATTATCGGTATTACACTCTCTTGTTCAAAGTGATTAAATGTCAATAATGTTGAGACAGAATGCTATAAGGGAGTAGACTGAAAGGGCTTCTAATAGGACAGGGACTGTCACTGTTACCATACAAAATCAGTTGTTCAGTTGAGATGGTTTTCCATCTAGCAACTGTCTCTGTAATTAGAGAGATGACTTCTGTCAGTTGGGATAAACCTCACAGCACTGAGGAGATGCATGCTTATCTCTTGTTCTGCTTGCTTTCTCATCTCTTATTAAAATTCATCCACGTTCTGGATAAAATAGATATAGTGGCGAACTAAGAATATGGATAAGCTATCCCTCCACTTTGAAAACAAACTGCCCCCTCATACTATCAGTGCTTCCATGTTCAAACTTTCCCGCTTTTTTCTCACTTTCCTGTCAAGCACTTCTTCTGCCTGTTCCTTCCCTTGCAATTCCTTGCAGACACTACCTCCTAGCTGATGGATGCTTCATTACTCTCCCAGAAGAAAGACAGGCAAAACAGGAAGCATTTATAAAGAACTGGGCTGAATATGTTGCTTTAGCTGGGGAAAAAAAAAAAAAAATCCAATACATCACAGGAAAAAAACTTCAGTCAAGTTTCCTGGAGCTGAGAGTTACTAAAACAGTCAGTCCCTTAACTTTGGGAAATCTATTCCTAAACAAGGTTGCAGAGTCGCTTTTCCCTCAGACTGTCCAAAATGCTCAAAACGAAATGGAACTGTTAACTAATGAACAAGGCCTTTAAGCAACAGGCTGTATTATGCGCTTGTTACCATTTAGCACACATATCGTGCAAATGTCATCTCATAATGTAGATTGGTGAAAACTCTAAATTATACTAAAAAAAACAGTTTTAAGACACCCATCAGTATGCTGTTGGCAATCTGCTTTTATTAAGCACATGTTAATGGAGAACTGGAGACACCTGGTAACTTGAAAAGAGATGTACCTATTTTGCAAATATCTAAAAGGCATCTGCTAAGCTTATGCTTTGATAACTGCTAGTAATAAATGACGTTATCTTCTCAGCTTCCTGCAGCAGTCCTGAGAAATTTGCTATCACAGGACTGAGCGCTTAGAAATGCACATTTATAATGTGCCTGCACACTCTTGGACAAAATTGTCTTAGCCATGCAAATATCTCAGTAAAACCCTGTATAACTACATATGAGCCCTAAGGATAGTAATTTTCCACTTGTTGAATTACTGGTGACCAAACTTTGCAATTTCCAGGAAACAATGTATTTGCTGAATCAGTCTCCTGACCTTCCATTCGCTCTAACCAGGGGGCTGTTAACAACTAAGCAAACTTTGGCATCATTCTCACTCACTCTGTAACTGGGTGTAAATAGTTGATTTTGTGATCCCAGGAATTACAAAAAAAAAAAAGAAAAAAGAAAAGAATTAACAAAGCATATACACATAATTTGGCCCCAGTGTTTTAATTACCCTTAACATTTAATATTGTCATAAACACTATGATAGATGACTTTAACATTTTACTGGCTTTAGTCTCAAAATTGGATGATGAGCAAATAATAAAATGGGATCTCATCAAGAGCACTCACCGGTGATTTCCAATCAGGAAATCCCAATCAGGATCAAGAAACTGTATGACTGTCTGCCTCTGTTCCCTGCATAGCTCATTCCATAACCTATAAACACATGAGCACCAGCAAAATCAAAATTCCTCAAAAGTGCAATGGCAGCCTCCACTTTATTTTAAAAATACTGGAGTAGGAGTTTTCCCCCTCTCCTTAGAGTACTTATTAAGGAAAATGGAGACTGGTTTCAGTCTTCATGGAGAAACCAGTCTCAGCTCTTTTCTCCATCTGCAAAGAGATAAACTGGCATCTCCTTCAGCCCACTAGGGTGAAATAATAATTTGATTAAAGGTTACAATCAATTTTGTGGAATTTTCTAGCCAACAGTACTCTTCCAAGATATAACAAAGAACTGAAAACCCTGAACCAGGATGACAATGCAACGGAGGACATAGCTGAGACAGAGAAATCATCCTCCTCCTCCTAAAACATAGAGTTTCTGCAGGTTACCTCACGACCATATTTGTTCGTAATGTCTTCTTGCAGAGGAAGCAGAATGAATCATCCTTTACTATTTCCCGATTCAGTGCTGCAGCTTCTAGACTACAGCATGCCAACAGAAATGGAGATAACCTTCCTACTGCAGTGGCCAAATCAAGCCATTAAAAAAAAAGGAAATAGACACCTGCCTTCAGGAGAGCGTTCAGGGCCACGGTAGGAACAATATTACTTTCCTATATGAGTCTTCATAGGGGCAATATTCAAAGATAAATCCTGAGCCTTAGGGCTTTTGTGCCATCTCACACTAAATATCTATTCATCAAGTGAGCTGACTAGATGGCTCTGCTGAACATGCTGCCTTTTGGGGATCCCATGAAAAGCCTTTCCATTCAAATCTCAAAGCTAACCTCAGCTAAATCCAGAGGATTAAGAGAACAGCCCTCTGCTTCTACAATATTTTTCTTCCCATAAGAAGAAATAATGCAGACCATCTGAAGATTTGAAAATGCTAGGCTGAATATGCATAATAGAAAATCCCATAAGGATGCCAGCTGTGCATTTATGGATGGATGAAAAGTACAGGCTGTTAGTTGTGCAGTCATTTTCTTAGAGATATTAAGATCTGCTGCTAAAGAGCAGGAAAATGCAGTCACAGAGCCCACAGCTGACAAGCTCTATTGATGAAGGGCTTGGTTTTTTGCAGAGGCTTGTGTTCTAGATGTCCGAGAAAGCAGGAAGGAGGTAGGGGATTGACATGACTGGTGAGTTAGACTGGAACAAATCCGTACCAGGGTTTTTGTTTTGGGGTGGGTGTGGTGAAAAAATACCCAGGTTTGTGATCACGAGGAGAGCATGAGTCAGTAAAACTGCCTGAGCTCTTTCTGGGTCAGCGTGGGGGATACCACAGGCTGCATGCCAGGAAGCAAAGGGATTTATGGGGATCTGGGAGTTATAACTCTTACAAGTTAAAATTGTGATAGATGTCTATGGTGATAAAATGATGTAATTTTAGTTGTGTTTTGAGCCAAGGCAGAGGGAGGGAGGCAAAAATTTCCATGGAGGTGCTGAGTCCCTCCTTCCATTCACACAATCTCTGTGGGGCAATCACGTAGCACGTGGGCAGTTGGCTGCTGGTACAGCCGTTCCCTCCGCCAGCTGGGACATCGTCTGTGCTCCCTCGGGCAAGTATAGCAGCACGCTCCCTGGTAAACACGGTGGCAAAAATAAGGCCTAGAAGAAATCACAGTAAGTTCACTGGTCTGTTAAATCTATGCTCTTCCTATCAAAAAATGTCTCCTTTGATACTTCAAAAACACAGTAGGAGAGTGATCGATTAGATACCAGCCAAGTGCACCTCTGTATTGGTGGAGGGACTGGAAGAAACCCCAAGCTGTGAGGGCATCACATCTCCCAAAAAAAGTTTTATCCTCTCCACACTGAGCTCACTTTGCTCTCCTGCTCAGTGGCTGTCAGAAGTTTAGATTTAATTTAGCCTAAAATAGATCAAGGAAGGCTTCAAAATATTTGTAAAGCATTCATTGGTTAACCAGAAACCAAAATGTCACACTCTTCAAGCCATAATTCTAGGACACAGTTGTCTGTTACTGGTGTCATTTAAATTTTCATGTAGTGTGACAGCACTTTGTCATAGTCTTGTTTAATTTACCTTCAATTAGGATGTTGTTATAATTAAATTCCATCAGAACTATTGGATTATATCTCAGCTGAATACATTGAGGGATTTACACAGCCTTATTTCTCCAAAAGCAGAAGGAAGAAAATTTAAATAATTCATTACTTTGCTTAAAAAAATTGTGAGTAAATAGCTCTGGCACAGCCACACATCACATCTTCTCAGGATGTGCACATACAGACAGGTACACACGTCAATCAGCATTCTTCTTTGACTGGGGCTGCTGACAGTTCAGAAGGTGCTGGCTGAGCCTTGTTTGATGGCTAGCTCTAAGTAATAGCAGATTCTTTTCATTAATGTAGAAAAATTTGGATATTTGATCAGATGAAAACACTTCTCTTTCTGTATCCAAAGAATTTGTATTGGGACATACAATGTGCCAAAGATAATTTGATACCATTTGTATTTGATTGCTTTGTTAGCTTAAGTTTGAAAGGAAAACAACATCTGCCTGTTGCCAAAGTCCATTTCCCTTTGAACCATTCTCGGATAAAACTCACAGCTGAAGCAATTTACAGCATGAAGAAAAAATTGTCATTGTTTTGCTTATAGAACAGTTTTTTGTACCTTTCAGAGTTTGTACTGTGCTTAAAACAGTGGAGAAGATATTAGATTTCTGTCTGAATATCAAGCTCTTCCTGTTTTAAAACTAACTTTGTAATCGTAAGTTAATATTCAATATACTTGTACTTCCTCGACAAGTGTGAACAGAAGAAATAGCATGGGGGAGCCAGCACTGGTGTCTGAACACTGGGTATGGCCCAACATCACAGGAGGGTCAGCCCTCTCCAAATGGAAAGACCCCATAACAGCAGCACAACCTGTCTGTGGGGCACCCTTTCAGTAAGCATCAAAGATCATGGAAGCTTGGGATGATTTGTTTTCTTGATTAACAAATTCAGTCTTCATTACTGCGCAGTGCATATATCACTTTATGACTGCTATTTCCCCATCTCAAATCTGTCTACACTCTGCACCTGCCTGACCCAAACCTTGATGGTTGTAACACCCTGAAAGATCAGCCCATAGCTCTGAAGTGCTTCAGAGTGAAACAACACAGACCCACCAGAGTGTTAGCAGTTCTAAATGAAAGGGACTAGATAGAACCAGTGATCAAGAAGACATGTAAAATGACAAAAAGGAATATATTGCAGGATTCAGTGTTTGAGATCCCATATGATAAACAGTGAATGGATATGAACTGTTTGACAAAGTATCCTATTTTGTGAAATAAGCTTTATCCATGGTGAATTAAATGTATTTTGATTCTATTGGGGTTGAAATTTCCACCTATGAATAAAATAGACCTGTGTGTCGATACTGAATTTGGACTTGCGTAAGCTGTGGTCTCACAACTGTGATGAGCACAGGTCATAGTAGTGTTGTCGTAGGTTAAAAAATATTTTTTTGAAAACTAACAGTAAAGTTAAAACAAATTATTAGGTAGACTAAAGAAGTATGGCTTCTTTAAAAACATCTCTGAGCAGTGGAAATTTTATTTTACTTCATATAATAAATTACAAAGATTTATCCCATTTCTTCATGAATTACTACTTGAATACTTCTTAAATATCACTACAGTTATCTATGCTACTGTGCAGGCAAGGTGGGACAACAACGGGAGAACGTACGCCTACTCTTCCAGTCTTATCAAACCTTGTCTATTAGTCTTGTCCCTACTCACCAGCACAGTAACAGAAATAATTGCTGGACAACTCAGTTTCATCTTTTGTACAACACTGCTTCTAACACAGTTAACAGAACTGGAGATAAAGGCAAGGACTGAACCTACTTTGAGAAAACTGCCAAAGGTGCCATTTTCCCCTCAAAATACGTACATGCTGTTCTCATTCATAAACTGAAAGAACAAAAGTGTTCCTAAAAGAGATGGAAAAGAAAAAGAAATGTCTGCATTTTCAATTTATTTCCTTGGGATCTTTGCCCTCATACGACTTTGGACACAGGGACTGAAGCACAGCGTCCTAGATCTTGCCATTGGCATTGGTTTCTCAGCTGTGGGCAAGATAGATGAATTTATCACCTCCTCCTTTGTATGGGTTTTTTCACGGAGAAGCGAGGGACTTCTGACAGTTATTGTTGATAAATGGTGAAAGCACATTTTGTCTTTAATGGGAGGCATTTCCCTGTTATTACAGGCCAGGTCTCCTACACTCTGCTCCTGATGTGGAGTGGCCTTTAGGGTCCCCCACTTACAGAGCTGCTTCCTTGAAAAATATTTCATTGCTTTTTCTCCAAAAACATAGAAACCAGGAGACCTTCACCTAAAATAACAGACAGAGGTCTCATGTTTGTCAGCTGCCTTCTTGCAAGAAAATTAAGAAAGTAACGATGGGACCTTAACTAGTTGGTAAGTTTATAGTTCTATAAACATCTTCTCAAAATCCATTCCAGCTAATATAAACAAATAAATTTCCCTAGACCTCATTTGCATTTGGGCTATTTTCCTTATATAGGAAAGCCCTTATTGGTTATCTGTGGTAATATTTTATGTGTTCAGTCAGGAACACTTACTCCACTCCCTGAAGCACTGATAGCACTTGATATTATTTTGCTATGTTTCATCAAATAATGCTTTTAGAGTATGCAGTTTTACCTTTTCTCTAATCCCATGTTTTCTTCCATTTGTTGCCAATAAAGATGGCTACAGGCAGCAGCAAAATTATACTAAAGAGAAAAATAGTGCAATATAGAGCTTCCTGCCTTTAAATAATTCAGGCACTGCTGACTGTGACCAAAATTCGTTGCCATCTGTCAGTAAGTAGATTTAATTTGGTTAAACATGACAATCCCTTCCTACGAGACAGCTGTCCACATAAACCACGGCACCCCACATTGAGAAATCTCAGCAGAAAGACCAGGAAGTGAATGAACATGGAGTTTTATTCCTATTCAGAACCAATAAAGAATACATGTATTTCAGTTTATATATATGTATTTAATATACATGTATAGGGAACAAAAAATATTTTCTCGTATTTTAGGAGCATATGCTTCATGGCAACTATAGTTAAATATTTATGACCTAGTTTCTTATACCAGTATCTCAGACCAAAGACTTTACACATAGCTAGTTTAATAGGAATCCCAAAACCCTACACTCCCCCCCAAATTACCAGATCTTTTGCATTTTCCATTCAAACCCCAGATTTTTAAGTAGCACTATGGGACTTTCACAAACCCATCAGTGGAATTTCAGACAGTACATTATCACATGCAGTTCATGGTCTCTGTTGGCAATTTAACATAGCAGAAGTGAGGATGACCCTCTTTCTGCAGGGAGAGGAATTTGTTAGTCACAAGGAGCAGATCAGAACTGTTAGAACCTATGTAAATTTGAATGGATGGATACAACACAAATATTGATTAAAATAAAAACTTATTGATCCTAACAACTTTTCAAGATATCACTCAGATTTATAACAAGTTTGTTATCATTCCTGTGCCTTAAAAATCTCAGATCTGCAGAAGGAGAGCAATCCATATGCAATAGACAGAATCAAGGTACTTTACTGAATGCATGAAAATATGCATTTAATTTATAACAGTGACCAGAAAATCTCTTGTTACTGGTAGTTGAGAAGAGGGAGACTTATGTCACTACTGTAAACCACCACAATCACCTGAGCAACCTCTTCTCTTCAGCAGCATCAGCCTCATATTTGTATTAAGGGATTTGGTAAGTACCCATATCTAACTTGAAAATAAATGTCCTTCCTCTAGCAGCTAAAAAACCCAACGTTCATAGGTACGTGATTATAATTAGACCATGCTTCATACTTGCACTGCTCAAATTCAGGGACTCTGCTCTGAAGCTAGGGTTAGCCAGGAGGACTATGCATCACCACTGCCAGTTAAAAATATTCTCGTTCATCTCCCTACAAATCATTTCAACTACATTCACTGAAGTCTGGAGTTTTCAACATTTACATATATTATATATAAGCTTTCTCCCACTAGTAATTTTTCTATATTCATCCCCAATGAATTTTTTCAGGTGGTAACAAAACTTGCTTTTCAGTTTCCAGCATAGCAATATACATTCACTGCAGCCAGAAACTATAAGGAGAAAGTTTTAAACTGTTTTGCTCAACCATTAATCAAGATAAAGTTTGCTAGTTTATATTAAGACTGGGCCTATCTTCTAACTTGGTTGCTGCTGCTACTCTTTTATGAAGTTAATGATACTTTTACATTTTTTATTTTTATACATTATCTGTTATTCTCTGCATACTAAGTAACGTTTAGATCAAAAGAATCAGATCTCCCATGGGAATAACTTGGCTTTACTGCTGCCACTGTGAAAAATACTATTCCATACCCCAGGTGCATACTCATCCCTACTCTGCACATTCTTCTATATTACTCTTATACTTGAGTGATGTTGAAGTTGCTGTACTCCTTACTTATATAAAAAGGGCAGGAAAATGGCTCTCTAGGACTGTAAATGGATAGTTCAGGTATAACACTATAAGCTCACTGCACAAAACTTGACCATTTAGGTTCAGCAAATGTCTATCTCAGGAGCTGACTGACTTCGATAGAAGCCAAAGGTTGATGGTGACCTCACTTTAGATTCCTACAAGGTTTAGATTTTAGCTTCCTGCATATGATTCTTAATTAACACACTTTAATAATTCATTTGTCAACATACTATTAAAAAAAATCAGTAGATTTTAAAGATTTAAACAATTAAGGACTATCATTTTAATAATTATCATTATAACCTGGAAAGGGAGGGCGGATAGCAGCAAAAAGCAAAGTGTACCACAAAAAATAAAGTTTTGTAACAAAACCAACAAAAATTGGTCTGTCCCGGAAAAGGCCATTTTTACTTTATTCTTACTGGTTTTACCACCAAATTTCAAATTCTCTTTAAAGAAAATGTCTTCACTATTTTCAATGTAGAGACATAACACAAAGTATCCAAAATTATTTTGGAGTTTGTTTTTTTGTTTTGGTTTTTGTTTTGTTTTGGTTTCTTTGAGATTACATATTCAAGGCTCTTTAAGATCCTCCAACTGAAATAGACTATAGAGACTTCTGAATCTATTGTTTTTATAACTGCGGTCATAATATAGGTCTGTCAGCTTTATGGTTTATACATGCTGTGACCCAGAAACTATAACTCAGCAATTCTCATGTATTTTGATTCCTATTTCAGGGACTTATTCCAGGGAATTGATCTCATTGGCTAACTTTGAAAGTTTAAATAAGAGCCTCTGCTTAAAGAATGCTACTAAGTTAAAATTAATTCTGAACATAAATCAGCTAGCATATGGATTGCTTCTTTTCTCTACACTTTCCACCAAAGCAAGCTCAGTCATGAAATTGTTGTAGTGTAATAAAGATATTTACAACTAATTCAGGTATAAAATATTAATATGCAAACAATTTATGTCATGGAACAAATGTCCGGTAAAATAAAGTATCCTTTACCTTCAAATGAAATATCAATGATTCAATAAGAGAACATTATAATCCTAACTTGTAAGCTGGTTGGATATACTCTTTTAAATGTAAATGGTCATGTGAATAATTATTTTCATCACTGCATAGCAATATATATATATATACGTAGTATTACCAGAAAAATTGTATTCTTGGAACCTATGGAAGTTTAAAATATTCAAACAAATCATTGTCCTCAAATCTTATTATAATGCAACAAGTAAAAGAATGAGATCTTCCAAAAAACAAAGTACTTGGATCCCTGAAATGCACAGTTTGACACAATTTAAGTAACCACATTGTCTATAGAAGTCCCGAAATCTGCTGTTTAGCTGACCTCTAACTCTGGAGTCACCCACCTCCCCTCCTTTCCCTTACTTCTCATTTGCAATTTTGCAAAGTGCCCACACTTGACTTTGCTGTGTATGCAGGAGTGCAACAAATATTTTCTCTTATCTGTCTTGCAACACACCTTTTTCAGTATCCAACAACTATGTCTGCTTTCACCAAAGCTCCTAAGGCTCTTGATCCATGGGGTGTACTTTGCACACTCCTCATGCAAGCCATAGGACTGGCTTTAAAAAAAAAAAAAATTAGCAATGGCTAATATATTCACATTATACTTTTTATAAAGATGAATAAAACGTGATGAATTGTCACAAAAATTAAAGATACACAAGAGTGAAGACATAGTTTAATTCCCATGTTACTTAATTTTTATTTCTGCTGACAACTTTTCATCCTCTCTGTAGCTTCAGCTCCACTTTATCTCGTCAGCCCTCTGTTGCTATTTGCTGCAGTACAATATTCTATTCCTCCAATAATACTTACCTCTCATTTGGCATGGGTGTTAGATTTAGCAAATAACTTACTTTGATATCTTTTTGATAAAGACAGGAGGAAAGCTATTGATCAGCATAAGTATCAGCAGCCATGTTATTAAATACAGTATTCTATATTTACAATATTAATACTTTTACTACATTAATAACTAATAAGTATATAAATCTCCTTTCAGAGCTACGTGAACCACTTCTAAAATGAAAACATTTGCTTCATTGCGATGAAACACTGTTTGCAGCAGACTGAAAGTTCTTGTCATTAAATGAACTTCCGTTTTCACACATAGCCTGACAAATTCCAGTACTCATACCATTTGCTTTGGAGTAATCCATAAATATTCAAAGAATACAATGATACAAGTTTTAACTGGATTATTCTTTATCAGGTGCAGTTAAAGGAAGACACACTCAGATCAGCCTGACTGACTGACTCTTACCTTAAAGTAGCAAAGGAGGGAGGAAAAGAGCACATCAGAATGGAATTTCTTACTCAATCCCTTTGACTTCTCAGTTTATCATTAATAAGCATCTACAGTTGACCTTGGCCTCCACAAGGAAGTAGGCCCCAAACTGAAATGGCGGCATAAAACAATAGCGTTTTAGGATCATTGTCATTAGGAGGTGTTTTAAGGTGAAAAAAATTTTAAGTTGGTAATGCTGACAAGTAACAGATTATTGCATGTATGTGGGTGAATGCCTGAGACTGAACTTTTGAAGTCTGCTGCTTGCTAGCCACTGCCAGTATGGGTTGATTGCAAACATTCATAGCGCCTGGATGAAACAGAAGTAGCACAACCCCAGTCTGCCAGTCGACAAGAGACAAGAATCGCCAGTCGAGAGGCTGATCACATATTGTGCTTCTGCACAGGGACTATTTCGATTGGGAAACCAGGGGCTTGGGTTCTGGAAAGAAGAGCAGGTGTGAAAAAGAAGGGTTCTCAAAAAGAGGAAGTAGTCTTGGAAGGATGCAGTTGTAGAGCCTGCCTGCAGGGAAGACCCCAGAAGAGGAGGAAGATCCCGGAGGTCAGGCTGTTGGGTAGGAATGAATGCCAATGAGTACCCAGGGACCTTGGCCACTAACACCCAGGACTGATGACTGTGAGCAGCAGCACAGCATGAACTGGCATGACTTGCTGCCCGACCTTCATGGAGCGATCTCTCTGTGGGGAAGGAAACTCAAGACCTGGGAATATAGCCTAGGGGGGAGCGAGGGAATGAGTGTGTGGGATGATCGAGCAGGGTAAAAGATCTAATCCAGCTGGTTCTTAAATAAACACCAGCATCTAGATCCACTATGGGTTGTAATTTGCTCCGTTTCATCTGCAACAGAAGAAAAATAATTTCTAGAATATATTTCTGGAAATGGCTTTTTATTATCCCAAGATGGCATCATTGTTTTGGTTTAGGGAGCAAAAAATCAATTGCAGACATAACTTTTCAGAAAATTCGATGCTTCAAGAATGACCCTCTCCTTCCTCTCTCCTACAGGGCAAATTAGTTAAATTAACAGGAAAAGACCTTGGAATAGAAGTGCAGGAGGTCTAAAAACAAACCTGCAGCGAGCTACTTCTTTTAAATTGTTGTTACACATTTTTTACTTAATGGGAAATTGTTTTGGCTGGATGTGCTTCAGTTGCTTTGTGGAATAAGACTGATTGCTCAGCAGAAAAAAAAAAAAAAAAAAAAATCAAGTATTGTACCATTGGGTCACTTGGTTGGTAGCAACCAAAATTTGCATTGCTTTTGGAGCAACCCCAGGAGGCCCCGCAACCCAGAACAGGTCTCTGAGCAGGGTATATACCACCTGCATGTAGCCATCAACTTATGGCTCCAAATAATCTCTAAGAGACACCTGATCTCTCCATTTACTGTATAGGTAATTAATTACACCAGAGTTAGATACCTGATATAACCTGACATGGATAGCCTGGATATCTCTGTGCTTCCTTCTTGCCCCTTAGAAACAGTAAGACACAGCTCACCTTTCCTCACAGGCTTATCCTTACTCCTGTACACCGTGACCCAAGTCCCAACCCCAGACAGTCCAGCAGAACAGGGAAGGGAGCATCTCTTTTCCAGTCTGAATCCCATGCACAGATGCCAGTTCAAGAAATAACCCCATCCACAGAAAGAGTACATTAAAGGATTTGTTTAGCCATCTTGGCCCATCTGTGCTGATTTGGGGGCTTGCGACACCAGCAGCATGCCCCATATAAAATATTTGGCTATAGAAACATACCAAGTGGATACACTTTGTAACTTTTTTCCTCCTAACACGTGCAGGGTATAAAGTTATGATCTGTAACTGTAACTGCTATATGACCAAAACCAGCAAAATGATATAAGGAAAGAAATCACATTTTTCCTCAGCAATTCTCTCTCAAAAGAGGAGATAACGTGCTCTGATTTACTTTGTGAGGATACACGATCTTGACAGTCAAGCGTTATGGAAGATAATTCCTGATGCTGCTGAAATAATGTGAATTCTTTCACAGATTAAGTACAAAACCAATGGTTCCTTTGTTAAATTATTTTGATCAACATTTTCGTTCAATTAATTCCCTGTGCCTTGCAAACATAAGAAGACAATTGTTACATGTAAGAGTCATAGCTTCAGAGGCAAAAATTGCTGTGTCATTCTGTCAGCTGTCTGAGTAGCTCCGGGCAGTCTTACATACACCAACGAATAGCTATAAATGTACTCGCCTGCCCATGCTCTATAAAACTAGGTTGTAGGCTTTTGGAGCCAAGAATGGTGATTATGGTTTAGAAACACTGCACTTAGAGTATAGAGAACAGAGTAGGTTCAGTGCTTCATGGAAATTTCACTAGGATAAAAGTATCACAGAAGAAAACCCTAGGTGACCTTTCACAGCCCGCTGAGCCTTCTCTCAACACGCTGCTTTAGGCAATTCAGGGCTGGCTGAGGACCTGGCCGTTTGCTGGTGATGGTGCTGAACCCCTTCCAGCAGGAACAACACAAGCAAGAAAACTAGCCAGTGCTCACACAGAGCCTGGTGATCTCTGAAGTGACTGCATGGTATAGAAAGGGGCTGGAATAGGCTAAGTTTCTCCAAGTCCTGTTTAAACATCGTAGCAATAAAACATAAAAAATAAGTTTAAAAGGTACTTACATTTAGCATGCAGTCATATCTGAGACCACCTGTTCCCTGCTGTACTACTGCAATACTCCCATTCAAACAGTGTGATTCGGTTTGATTTACGCAGCCAATGTGTACCACTTCCAGGTAAGTCTGCTTGCTCTTTTTTCTAAATTAGCCAGGATAAGCTCATAGGACATAAAGAAAAAAAATCAGTGTGTTCAACCTCCAGTCTAAGACAGAAAATATTTTTCACTGACAACAGAATTGCAGCTAAGCTCCCATGGTTTTGCTTAGGTTTTCTTTAGAAGCAAAAGAAACTATAAAAATATTTATTTTAAAAACCCCACAACATTTTAGTGCTTTTAATAGATATTCACTTGCCCTTGAAATAAAGTAGTAATTCCTGTCACTCTTATCTTCAGCTCTTTTGGCTTTTAGTATGTAAATTCAGTCATAGACTTGGAACATAAATTTCTGTGTGTATACAAGCTTTTTGTAAAAAATGCAGATAAGTAACACAATATTGTTGCAGCTATATGCCTACGCTTGCTTAAAAAAAAAATATCTAAACTGCTTTAGCATTCACCAGACAACTTGTATATGAATGTAAGTATATATGAGTTTGTGTACATACTTTAAAAAAAGATTATTTATAATGTTAGTACTGAAATAGATATAGAAAAATTGTATTAGACTGATGAGACACTAAACTGAGGGTCTTAAATGTGTTTTTCATTTAGCATTAGAGATAGAAAAATTAATATTCTAAAAATTATTGCAGGCGTATTTTATAATGGATATGAATAAATTACCTCTGTAGCACTGCCTACCAAGAATGAGTAGTTTTATACAAAACCAAAACAAAATCCTCCCCTCCATTTTGACAAACCTAAGCAACAAGAAAAGCATTTATGTAGCTGCACTGATCTTGAACACAGCTCACCTAGGCTGAGGTTTTAATAAATTTAAATTCCATAACACAATGGTTAACTTTTGGTAAAAACAATTGAAAAATAATTGGAATGGCATCACTTACCAAAAGCTTGATGAGTAAGTCATGCCTACTTCTGCTCTGGCCTTTGGAGAAATGGCCAATCTCGGGAAACAACAGAGGTGGGAGATAGATCACACATTTTTTAGGCTTTCCGAAGCAATCCAGGAAAGTTTCATGTCACGGGACATTATTGTTGATTTAAGTCGTAAATGGGAAAGTAAATTGATGGTGACTGAAAACTTCCCTACAGGACAAGAAAAAAGAGGACAGCTATTAAGCAGACAGCTTAGGGGTTTCGAAGAGATCACAAAGAATGGGCATCAGAGTGAAAGAAATTCAGGCCTTGCTGCTCTAGAACAGCATTGCCAATGCTTCCTCATCGTGCTATGTTAGAAATGCATAATACATGACTCTCTTACTCCTAACATGGGACTTATTACATAGCTGGGCAGGCCTATCAATTATTTTTGGAAATGAGTCACGAGGAATGTATTCTTCATTTTTATATGTCTATCAAGGCAGAGGTTACTTGCTAAAAAAAAAAAAAAAAAAAAAGAAAAAAGATAAAAATAAAAAAATAAATTCTCCTTTGCACTGGAATGCACTAAGTATAAGGTGTGCAGCTCTGAGTCAAATCAAAGTGCAGGTCAAGCAATGAATTTTTCAGTAAAAAGCCCCATCCACAGCACTAGGGATTTCTACTGAAAAAAAAAGGGGGGGAGTGGAAACCAATTCTTGACTATAGCCCCAGGTTCTACTGAGTAACACATGCTCAGTACTGTAACATGCGACGTTATTATTAAGAAAACGTGGCTATTGCTTTCACAAGTTGAAGATCCCCTGAGAGGAAAAGCAAGATAGAGGCCAAAAAGGGCAGAGAGGTAGAAAAATGAAAAAAAAAGAAACATCATGCTTTTAGAATTTCAGTACTGTCAATAGCAGGCTTCTGACTGATGTAATTTTACAAAATTCCGCTGGTGATGCTATACCCGACGTCAACTGAGGCTCAAAGGTTTGAAAAGGAGAGACTTTTTCCTTATTGTCACATGCTAAAATAGTATTTCCACTGTGTCTATTGCTCTTGTGACACTATCATGTCCATGTCCTGATGCTGCAGCATAAAAATTGAATGCCTTTTTAACTACAAAATTAATAGGACTTTCATCTCGCATAGCACATCCTCATTAATACTAAATAGGTTAATTAGGATAAAAATATTACCATAAATAGTATAGGGATTAATAATTTAGCACCTATAAAAGTATTGTCACTTTTCATAAAATCTTACATATAAAACTCACTTAATCACCATTTGGATTGCCTAGGAAACTCTATGCGCAGTAGCCCAGGGTTTGTACTGCCCTTGTTTCACGCATTTAAAGCCCCTGTTATGCTAATTTAAGCCCTATGAACATGCCCAGATCTTCTTGGCACAGTCCTGCACCTGGTGACAAGCATTGGGTAGTTCCCAGTTTAGGAACTGACTCTGTAGTTTCCTTAAGTAAATGTTATTGCTCCAAGTTAAAATAGAGGATTCAATCCTGAATCTAGTCCAAGTCTAATGTCCGAGTGACTTTAGGCACAAGAAAAGACTTTTTCACATGAATGTCAGATATTCTGACAGAAATATTTTACTGCTTCTTGGGCAAGGCCTAAGAGAAATGGTTTCAGTTATTGGTATGGATGCCTGGGTAAAGCTGCCCATCAACTTACTCATTTTGTCATTGCCTGTGGAAAACTGATAGCGATGGATCCTTCTTCCAGACATCCTCCGTGTTCTCTATTTAGAACATAAACTGAAAGCTGAGAAGGTAATGGGGAAGGACCTAGGCACGCCCTGTTCTCATACTTTTCCTTAAGCATCCTCTGTTGTCTGCTACCATAGGGTACATGGTTCAGTCTGCCTGTGGACAGCCTACTACAGAGCTGCATGGCTGCAAAACATAAAATAAATATTGGCCTTACATGCAAAGAAAGAACTGAAAAACAAAAAGGATTTGGAAAATGAAGATCTGGGACCTCGTGCCACCTGGAATAAGAGGAAAACAAACACGAAGGAAATCAGAAATAAATTTTCTTCCCAATCGTATACATGGCGTAGAGCTATTAGTTATAACAACATCGTTTTCCAGAAGTACATTCACACAAAACCAGCAGTACTGGAGCTTGAGATAACACATGCACAAAATCCATTAGCAATTTGTGAGAGCTAAACCGTGCTAACAGACTAATTCCTCTCAACAACAGTTCTGGTCCGTTGTACAGCATTTGCCACAGCATTTCACCAAGCGGCACTGGCAGGCTTGGCAGAACCTGCAATGAGCACTTCCAGAAATGTCGGTAAACAACACCCTTTTTTCTACTGCTGATGACAGAAGTGGCCAAAGAGCCCAGGTGGGAATAGGTCCTACGTGCATTAGGCAGGTGTATGCTGACTTTAAGAAGGCACCATTTAACGTGCCAAAGGGCGAGCGATGTGATGACTAACGTCTACCTATATGCACCCAGTCGCTACCTCTCTCTCTGCTTCTCTCTGGAGGGAATAACACTATCCACGTGGTGGCTCTACCCCCACTGCAGGGAAGAAGGTGCAGGCACCCTCCTCATCCTGTAGCCCTGCCAGCAGTGCTGCCCTACCTGCTCCACAGCCTGCTGGAGCAGGGGACAAAAGCTAGGCTATGAAGTCAGTCAGTCAAAAAACTACTAATTTTCATGCTTTTGACAGAAACTCAACATTATTTTCTGAAGAAAAACAACATGTGCTCTAGCCAGGTGAAATATACTGGTAGTATCTCTGCAGGTATACATTACAGAAATAGGACAAATTTCCTGTAGGCATCTAACAAGCAGTTTAGCTGAACTGCACTAGTTCATGGTACTGAGTCTGAATGAAGATCTTTGGATCTCAAACATGAGGGAAATTCTGACATAGTGGCCACAGTTTCAAAATTAAGGACTTTGTGTGCCTCGCTATCAGGGCGATAAGCGATTTTGATTTTACAATGTGCTGAAAATGTCTGAAAATCAAGCCCCTTCATGGTACTTCAAGATGGGCGGTAAGAATCGGAGGACCCTAAAGTCAACATAACCAGAATTCGTGTCAAAATTTCACCTTTTTAACCTAGCTCTTACCCAATTTATACAACTACCATCAGCAATACACTCACCAAGAGGGAAGAAAAAGGAATTTAAAATATAACAGTATAGTAGTCTTCCTGCTTTGCCCTATTAGCGTCCTAAAGTAATACTAATTTTTCACTGGTCTCATACAAAAATCCAAAGGCTTTCTGTTACAAAAAGAACTGGCTTTTCAAATTACAGATTATACTCCAATTAATACAAAATTATTATGTTGTGATAAAATATATGCTATGCAATGTGTAATAAAATAAAAGAGGATTATTTAAAGGATAATAACAATAACACAGACAACATGTCACAGTATTCGTCATTATTCTAAAACTGGTTTTTAGCTATTTTTTCAATGGTTAAAGTAAATCTTCAGAGACAGAAAACCAGAATGTAACTGCAGTTACACTGTTCTCATTTGTGCAGGCATACTAATTCATTATTGCAGAGTTGTTGGTCACCAATAAGTCTGGAGCACTACCTATTTGCTTGCAATAAAGGAGTATTGGAACACTTTGTTTAAGCATCCTATATACACAAATAATTACTCAAATGTTATGAAAAGATACAAGTCCTGGATATAGAGTCTAAGAAAGGAAAGTGATGTTTTAAAGGTAAGAAACTTCTGAACTTTTCTGTAACCTTGATATCACTGTAGCAAAATCTCCGGTGAAAGATACAGCTACAGTGCAAGACAAATAGTAGAATAAAGATCTCATCTTTGGGTGCATGACAGAAAGAAAAAAGAGAAAAAAGAGG
>JAOBAS010000045.1:21768805-21783203 GCA_025311575.1 Elanoides forficatus
CCTGAGGAGGAAGGAGCAGCAGAAACAACGTGTGATGAACTGACCCCAACCCCCATTCCCCGTCCCCCTGTGCTGCTTGGGGGGAGGAGGTGGAGAGAACTGGGAGTGAAGCTGTGCCCGGGAAGAAGTGAGGGATGAGGAGAAGGTGTTTTAAGATTTGGCTTTATTTCTCATTACCCTACTCTGGTCTGACTGGTAATAAATGAAACTAATTTCCCCAAGTCAAGCCTGTTTTGCCCGCAACGGTAATTGGTGAGTGATCTCTCCCTGTCCTTATCTTGACCCACAAGCCTTTTGTTATATTTTTCTCTCCCCTGCCCAGCTGAGGAGGTGAGTGATAGAGCGGCTTTGGTGGGCACCTGGTGTCCAGCCACACGGACCCTGTATAGGACAGCAAGGACTGGTTCAACTCAGGAAAACAGGGAAAACACTGGACTACAACACAAGGCTGGGGAATAAAGTCATCCTGCCTGGACACTGCGGGCCTGGGGATGATTTATTTTCACAGCTTCATTTAGCATCTCTGTTTCAAGAATTATTTTGTTTCAGTAGCATGTTTATGTCCTAATAAGCCAACTTTTAATAATCAGCAGCATTTTGGTGGGTTTGGTTGGCTCAGTTAAAAAAAAAAAAAGCTTTCATTTCACCTCAGGACCAGCTCACTCCTGGTCCCTTTAACCAAACAGACAACAAGCTCAGCCCACCTCCAGGGACACAGATATATACTAAAGAGGGACTCTCGTTTTTTTAGAACAAAAGTGGAAATTAATGGCATATGTTACCTAGGCAACGAAACATCTGCAGCAGTGGTAAATGATACAGAAAGCTGGCCAGCAGGGAATGAGTCCAGTGACAATGTCGGCAAAAGAAGCAAGCCTTCCCCTGTAATAGAAAGAATAAAACAGAATATTCCAGAATTCAGCAAACATTTTAGAAACTAACCCCAGCTAATTTTATCTAGAGGTGAAAAGATATAAAACTTACTTCACCACATTGTTGTACATCTTCGTCTATAGTAATGGAAGGCTATTTTCAAAGGAGATCATTCCCTGTATTTATTTTAATCACTTAGCACTCCTTCCAGGATGCCCATCAGTGTTAGGCACAGCTTCTAATACTGAGGGGTGTGTGTGCAGAAATAGTATAACCTAAATAATTATTTTTAAACTATGTTCCCATTAAAGTCAATGCCAAAGTTCCCATTAACTTCAGTAAGGTGAAGATATCAGTACTTTAAGACCATATTCAAAGTCACTAAGCTCTGGGGAAGGCTTACATTTAAGAAGGCTGGCTTTACCAATGACTTAGGCCATGGCTGAGATTCATTTCCTTTCTGTAATACCCTTTTATAATATTGGGGGAGTGGGTGGGGGGTGGTAAGTTAACACTACTTTCAATTTCTGAATATTTTCTACCTTCATACCTTTCAAATTAGTTCAGAAAAGCAGTTCAAAACCAACAACAAAACATGTCATTATGAGGGGAAAAAGGAGTTTCTATGACTAAGAAATGAAAAGATTTCATACTTCAAGCCACTTGCACATATAATGAGTCTGGGGAAAATAAAAAGGCAACATTTATTTTATCTTGGCATTGAAGCTAAAGAACTATTTGAACAGAAGAGCTATGACATATTCAGTGTCACATCTGTTTATCTGTATGTGATAATCAAGGGGCTTGTCAGTGCTATGTGTCAAGACTATATCTGTGTGTTCATGGGTGTGTGTGGGAGGTGTGTGTATACATAAAATAAAAATGATAAGTGGAACAAAAGAAGAGGGCTTTGGATGTGTAACATGGATAAGGTGATTGACAAAGAATAAGGTAAACAAAGGACAGAGAAATCAAATTGACATCATTTTTCTATTTACCACATTCAAAATTAACCCATCTTCATGTGAGAATGAGACTGTAAAAGTGGAGACAGATAAAAACCAGCCTGTCAGGTGGTAACATAGCCAGGTAAGTTAAGACCTTACGAATTTTAATAAGTGTGTTGGCCCTGTACAAATTCTTTTTAAGATAGCGACAAACCTTCTGAAAGGAATTAAGATGACATTTTTAATACTGATTATATTGCTTAGAATTAGGTATATGCTAACACTCCTTTTCTCCCCCACAGAACTCCACTTAAACCAAACTGAAGTCTGGCATCTACCTGCACATAAAGAACACTCATTATTAGCAGGCAGGCAGAGATTACAGATGAATCTTTTGTCCTTAATGTCCACTTATTGTACTTGTTGTTGGACTAGAGAGACAACTTAGAGATGGTGTACAATGAGGCAACTGAGAGACTGTTAGTCACACTAAGCTCTTCAGTTGAATTTTTTTTGCTGTAGCAGTATGGAAGCAAAATTGGTGCTGTGTCAGCTCACTGAATGTAAATCATACTGAAAGAAGGAAAATGTTGTTATAACGCAACCCTTGGGAATAGAGAAGGTCAGAGATGAGGCAAGAAAAAATTCTAACAAGTATGTGATGAGCAAACTTTCAAACTCTGCACAATCTAAATCTACCCTCCCTGATCAGTAATTCCTTCTGTAGCGTGTCATCCTTGGATAAATCCATGCAACCCGACTCTGCAGTCAGCAAGGACATTTAGCTACCAGGGAACCTCTTCTTTCCTGTGTGTCACTTTTTTCTGAGAAGGCTTGGGGCTGGGGGAGGTGAGGAGGAAGGTGTTGACTGATGAGAGCAAAATCATGAAGGTCTGCCTTTCTTTTTTGATGTGTACTCTTCACAGACATTTCTTTGAGTAACTAAGAAGACTTGAAAATAAGTCCCTCCAAAACTAGAGATAAGAATTTGTTTCTGTAACATTTCTCCAGGTTTTCCAGAAAATCAATTCAAAACTATTTTTTTTTGTTTCAATCCAAATGAAAGAAACACCTTGACTTTGTATAAAAGACTTGGACAATCTTGGAATTGCTTCACTCCTTGCTTTTTTCTTTAGTTCACTATTTAAAATTGTGCGTGCAGAATCAATCTCCCTTTAAATAGCAAGCAAAATTTTAATTGCATAAAAATATTCCCAGTTAGCTACGAAAACATTTATTGTTTTTACTTCCTTTTTGTGACCACTTCTCCTTAAATTCTCTTTTGTACTGTCATATATTTTATCTGTCACCTATGTATTGATTATGGCTAATTTTCTTCTAGAGGTAGGTGGTACAGAGTACAGATACATTTAAATTAAAACCAGTCTAGTGATTCAGCTGATGGGTTGAAAAAGTCTGAATAGGCAAAAATACCCCTTCTTATGTCACATTTATATGTGAATGATCTTTCGTTTAGGGCAACAAAGAGTATATTCAATAGCTATTACAACAAAAGCTAATAATTTAATTCTTTGAGATACAATAGGGTAGGCACTATCAGATAATGCCCATAAAAACTTTAAGTCAATGAGACTACTAAAATTTTATTTAGAGCGTCTCCCACACAAGCCTAATTTTTAAAACGCAAGGATCAAGCCTAAACAAATCTGTATTTAAGCATCTAAACAGAAAAGATGTTACAGGTGTTCAGACACTCACAAATCACCACTCAGCCAAAGGATTTCCAGTTAACAATAGATTACATTGCTTAAATTAGTGTATTTGCATTGTGAAGACTATGCTTACAAATTTAAACTAAGCGTTTTTCTAGAATGAAGAAGATAACAACACTTCTTCTGCTAGCTTATGTTTTCACAGGTTAAAATAGAGTTAATGCTTGAGATCTACCTTTCGATCACATATTATTTTTCATGTTTTCATGCATACTTTGTCAATTTTACCTTCTGCATGCATGAATGCTGTCAATTAATAAAATGGCAAGCATTAAAGCATCTTGATAGCCTT
The DNA here is from genome assembly GCA_025311575.1 of Elanoides forficatus. Lineage (NCBI taxonomy): Eukaryota > Metazoa > Chordata > Aves > Accipitriformes > Accipitridae > Elanoides > Elanoides forficatus. The sequence continues at coordinate 21,772,651 of JAOBAS010000045.1, forward strand.
CTAAGTTAGATATTTACTCCTTTGACAGAGACAAAAGTAGAAAAAACAAACATCACACTCACAAAATAGTGTATAGCGATTACACGTCAAGAGCCATGATTAGAAATCAGGTATTCTGTTGCTCAGTATTTTGCTCTAAGCTAACAATGGGAGTCCCTCCTTTCACTCTTTATGATCCACTGCATTTTTAGTATAATGTAATCATCCCAAACTACTCATACCATTAAAGACTTTTAACTTCATTACTACTGATGAAATTTTGACTAATTAATAATTCCCAAAGGAACACTTACCATTATCTACATTTTTAGAATAGAGCATGAAAATTGAAAGAACAAATGTACGCACATTTCCAGCTGTCTTTGAATTATGACAGTGACATTAATAATTTGTTATATTCATTGTTCAGCATTTATTTAAACTGCTCATAGAGCATGATAAACATAATTAAAATTAGTGAAACCTAAATAATACACAGAGGAACAGATGTCAATGTCAACTGTATTTGCTACTGAAAGAGAACTCTGAAGTTGGAGGTTTGCATTTGATATTTGATTTATGTGACAGTTGACTCGTGTATGATTAATTGATACAAGTTATCTTTCTTATTTTACTGTTATTGAAATGCTAGTAAGAGGCTACTAAAATGAAAGCAATTATTTATGAAACAATTCTGTGGTAACTTTTGCATGTTACTCCAAAGTAGTTCTTGTAGTGATGGAACTTATAAAACTTTAATATCTTACAATGAAATTCTCCTGACCATTCTGAGAATATTGTGACTTCAGTTTTAGTTAAAAGCAGGTAAGTTGTCATGTATGTAGTGCATGTCCATTTTAGCTGTATGTTTATTATGTGGTCTGCATCTAAAATCAAGTTTGGGTCCCTGGCTCAGATATTTCAAAGGCCTTTTTTCTGAATTACATTCTGTAGCTTCAGTCAATTCTTCTTTGAATACAGGCTTTGAACCCCAAGTTTAGAATAATATGCTTGTGGCTTTAAGCTTGTGCCTTGCCCATAATCAGGAAGTAGAAGACTCTTTTCCAACAGTTTGCAGCACAATAGTATTTCCCCAGGCTATAAAACGTATCATAAGGCTTTGACTTCACTTGAATTAACGCTTTCCAAGGATGGGCTCATCAGGTGCTATGGAAACCTCATACTGTTTACAGGCAAGGCTTAAACTTATGGAAAATGTTAGCTGCAAATAATGCATCATAAGGTTTCAACAGAATTATGCAGTAAAGCTATGTCAAATCACTCCAGCTAAGGGTATAGCCTAAATTCATCATTGGAGGCAAGGAATCTGGGCTGCTGGTGTTTCACTACCAGGCCTAAACTTGCCAGTTCTAATCATAGAATCGTTTAGGTTGGAAAGGACCTTTAAGATCATCAAGTCCAACTGTTAATGTAGCACTGCCAATTTCACCACTAAAAAACCTCCCTAGGACCACATGTACACATCTTTTGAATACCTTCAGGGATGGTGACTCAACCACTTCCCTGGGCAGCCTGTTCCAATGCTTGACGGCCCTTCTGGTGATGAAATTTTTCCCAATATCCAAACTAAACCTCCCCTGGCACAACTTGAGGCCGTTTCCTCTTGTCCTATCACTTGTTACCTGGGAGAAGAGACCAACACTCACCTCGCTACAACCTCCTTTCAGGTAGTTGTAGAGAACAATAAGATCTCCCCTGAGCCTCCTTTTCTCCAGAGTAAACCACCCCAGTTCCCTCAGTTGCTCCTCGTAATACTTGTGCTCTAGACCCTTCGCCAGCTTCATTGGCCTTCTTTGGACAAGCTCCAGCACTTTAATGTCTTTATTGACCTTTGCTTTATAGCTACCTACTGTCTGGAGAAGCAACTGAGCTGTTGCCTAAAACACATCTTCGTGAATAGAAGAAATACATGGCTGATATTAAATGGTTTAACTTTCTGCTCTGTTTTGATTTTGTTGTCCTTAACTAATATTAGAGGGATAAATACAGAATTTTACATAGCTGTTGCAAAAAAAATTATTAAGTCAGAAAAAGTTTTTCCAAAAATAATCCACAAGTGGCTCCAAAAAAAGATCATCTTCCCATTTAGGAAATGAATACATTAAGAATCATTTAAACTATGGCCTATTATTAAATTCAACCTTCATCTGAAGGGTATGATTACTCTCATTGGCAGCTTTTGAAATTACAATCCTGTGTACAAAATTGCATTTGCAGAGAACTTGCTCTTTTATTTTTGAATACTTCCTTCCCCAAAGCCGAGTGCAAATCAAACGTTTTTCACCCACGTTCTGCAATTTTTTTTTTTATGAATACACAACAACAACAGCGTATGAAGATAAACCAGAAGCTGCGCACTTAGCCTTCTAAAATTTGACTTACAAGTACAGGCAAGTAACATATATTGATCTACATCAACACTGTATTTCTCTGGGTTGTTAGCTGTTATTACTTTCTTGAACTGCCACAGATTTATCACATCATACTGTATGAGAAAGAGACTTACTAACATTGAATGATGTTTCAAAAGCAGCTGACATGCAGTCCCATAAGATCTCTGATGTTCATGGCAAGTATCATTCTTAACATGAATGGAAATGTAAGTATACAGCTCATAACTTCAACTGACTATGCACCAAGATGTCCTGCAGATTTAATAAAGAGATCACCATAGTTCAGATCTCTGAATAAATGGAGTTACTTTCTGTGATTCTACAGTTCTATGCAAATCACTTATTGCTTGCAATTTTACTTGGCCTTGACTTAAATTGTCAATTATTGTTTTTCTCAAATGCCCAATCTAAAGGACTCTCTTCATTTTGCTACCAGAGCTTTCATAAATAGTACCATGATGTTTTTTCCTAATGAATGGTGAAGCTATGCAATTCTAGATTTCAGTGAAATTATCTTCTGGAAGCTGCTTTGCCTCATTTTCTCAAGCCAGTGAATAGACTAATCACTCCATTTTATTAATTGTATACCTCCACAAATGATTTTGCAAGTCCTCATGTTGACGAGCTTGCTTTTCAAACTGGTTTCCCTACAGTACTAACCATCCCGAACAACATCATCTGCTTAACCCCCACCTGAAATCCTATGATTCTGAGAACAGCTCCTGATTGATTTAGTTCCTACTGGAAAAAGAAAGCAAAACAGAAACCTTAACAAACAAGAAGCACTGAAAGGCTTCTAGTTTCATAAATACTTAATCTTAAAAAAAAAAAAGGGGGGGGCGGGCGCAAATGTTAGCATTGTTTCTCAAGAGGTTTTGAAATAAAAAGAAATACCAGAGAGATGCTGCGGGGCGGCAAGCAAAAAGAGAAAGAATACTTCTGCAGACAATACTTAGGACAATACCCTCCTTCTTGACCTGAGGTTCTGTGATCCTCTCTTTGTTTTAAAATGCTTTGTCAGAACCAATACTACTGTGCTCATTAGAACGGCATTTCATTCATTAGTGATTTAGATATTGTGCCAAAATGCCAAGATACACATAGACAGCAGCGTACAGACAGTACTTCTTTTGACAAAGCGGTCACAGATAGATGCTTTTCCTGATGTATCACCATCAATCAATATAATGAATAAGCTAACCATCAATGGTTTCTGGAGCATGCTTGAATACATACAAAGCCACTTACACAAGTGCAGAGAGGACTCTCAGTTCTGAATTAGGTCATTCATCTTGCTTTTAAAAGAACTGTGGAAAAAAAAAAATTTCATTGCCCAGGGATGCAGAGATGCTCGAAACCAAAACAGAATACCTGCTGTTATGTGTGCATGTATAAATTAGGAGCGATCTGCTCTGAAGATGTTACTCCTTGAGCTACTAAGAAAAAGCCTAGCTGCTGCCAGAGGCAATGCATTATCCACAACAGAGCTGAATATGGAATTCAGTGCTCTGCTGAGCCAATTCCCTGTAATACTTCATCCTATGCAAACTACCTCCCAGAACTTGCGCCACAAAATGTGTGGTTTCTTCACATATCTTAAAACTCTGTGCAGCAGGAGAGTGACCAGCAATTTTTGTGGTGCTCAGAGTAGAAAAAGACTTTAATGAAAAAGTATATTATTGTAAACAAGACACTGAACATTTCCATGGTGGTTTTTTTTCAAAGGAGCACTAGTTGTTAAGTTTCATGGAACCCTTATGAGATACATGAAAAATTTGCATGCTAAGAAATATGGACACTTTTGTTTGAAACAACAAGTACCACTCTATAAAAGCCAAAATATGTATGTTTAATGATGAAAGGTACCATACACTATTGAAACTACATTTAACCGACAATGTTGAGAAAATTTTGTTTGCAAGATATTAACTAAGCAGAAATTTTAAGAATACTCTTTTTCCCACCAATCATTTCCCCAGTTTATGCAGGATTTTCCTTAAGAATCACAGATAAATTCAGGTTGGAAGGGACTTTAGGAGGTCATTAGTCTAACCTCCTGCTCAAAGCCAGCTATGAGGTCAGATCAGATTGCTCAGATCCTCTCTTATTTCAGCCAGTTTAAAGAGAACGGAATTATTTTTTTCTCAGTAGCACGAAGTGCAGTCTGCACTTCCCTGCAGTCTCCAGTTCAGCTGAATGAAAGCAAGGTTCATTGCCACTAGGGAAGAATCAGGGAATACACTCAAATTAGCACAGCCTCCACAGCCTTACTCTACAGTTCCTCCTACTGAAGACCCTCTTTTAAGGATGCTAAATCAGCCAGATATCTGATGTGATAACCCAAATCTTTGCATCACACAATCAACATCAGCTTACACTGAATCCAGCCCACTGGGCTTTGTGGTTACACAACCACTGAAGAAGTTGTTTGTTTTCAACCTCATGAAGAGTTAACTTTGTAAAGAACAAATAAAGTAATTAAAGTGTTTTTCTTCATTTACACATTAAGGTAAAAAAAAAAAAAAAAAAGGCAACTGAAGCTGCTTTAGGACCCGATTTTTTTTCCCCTGAAATAAGAAAAGGTAAAGAAACAAACCTGCTTCAAACAGAGCAGAATCTAAACCTAATTTTCACTACTGCATCGAACAGGTCCTCACAGAAGAGGTTATAACTGTTCCAACATCAGCAATTCCTTATTCTGCTTTTCAGAGATTTATAAGCATGACCAAAACAGAAACAATCTAATATCTACACTGATCCTCATCAAGATCAAACTGCCACAAGAGATTAAACCAACACTTGTGAAAATGCTCACTGAAGTTTTTTTAGCCCAGTGTGGGTTCTTTTTTTCCTGGGTTGATTCTAAAAAAAATGTTTCTCCCTTTCCTCTGCTCTGTAATTACAGTTCTGCACTCAGTTCTGCAACATTGCACAATTTCATTGTATTGTATGCATCTTCTTTGGGGAGGTTACTGAAAGAGGACTCTCTCTCTGATCTGTAGGTGGAGGCAGATCCACAAAGGTAATTCGAATATGAAGAGGACTAAATGCTCTTCATCAGGAGCCACTCTCTCCTCATTAACTAGAGAGAGAACCTACAGTGACTACACACCTAACTAAGGTACTTCAGCTGTGGGGGGTTAATGCAGACTGCCTATTTACATACTTAAAACAAAAGGCCCAATTCCCTGCATTAAAAAAGTTACACCAAACTTAAGATTTTTTTTTTGTAGTGAATATTTTTCAAGTTGGAACGATAACTTGTTATACATATTTTGGGGTGCTAAATTTGGGTACGAAAAGAAGCAGGGCTATGGAAAATCAGGTTGTAAAGGAGAAAATGCCACCAGAGGAGGCCTCATTAGCTTCTTTTGTTTCTCCAAACTTGCAGTGAAAAGTCTCATCTTTCGTACAAGCTATCACTATTCTTATCAACACCTCAACATTTAAGCAACCAAAATTGAAAGCACCTAAACTTCAGTTCTGTTTTATTTGCCCTCATGCAATTTCTACTGATTTGATACAAACAAAATTGACTTTGCCTGTTTATAAGGGCAAAACTGAGCCTCTGTACCTTCAACTACCCCTTTACCTGTAACCCAGCTTCACAAGACATCAAAACTACAGCAAGATGCAATACCCTCTGAACAGCAGCCCATGAAAGAAAAGGATTTGATTAGGGGAGACAAAGAGATGAGGTGTAAGTTCCCATTTTGAAATGAGTTATCAAGAGACACTACTTGAGGAGAGATTGAATGAGCATATTTCAGTTCTAACAGGTTTACTCCCTGTGATGCCACTAAACAGTAATTATAACACATTGTAAGTGATCCAGGGAGGGCCTGTATAAAAAAAAAAAAAACCAAACCAAACAAACCACATTTTAAAAGGGGCAGGAGCTAACACCTCCTTCAGTGACTGTAATTCATGTTAGTAGAGGGCTATTAAGAAATAAATTATTTTCCCATTACCTTCCTAACAGGTTTGTTATGTAGATCAGACAGCTGAAAATTAAACACTGCACAAACAGGATTAGATCTTGCTAGGTTTACTTTATGAATTCCCCTCCCTCGCTTTGCCTTAGTTTTACCATTAAAAAAGCATACTATCTATTGGCTTTCTTTTGCCACTTCATGGTACAGCTTTTATAGTGACAGATGTGCCACTTTGGCAAGCTGCAAACATTGCTTAGCACTTTCAGTGCTAAGAGCCATTTCAAGGGGTTTGTAACATAGCTTGGAATTAAAGAACTTTGCTGTATGAAGGAGTCAGTCTCAAACATGGAAGGAAAAGGAAACAAACTAATAAACACAATGGCTAAAGATGACAAAATACAAATTTTTCCTCTTCAAGCTTTTAGAGCTACATGGTATATAATTGAGTAGATAGTAGTTTTATCTGAAATTTTTCAAAACGTTTGGTTCCTCTCCTGTTATGAAATCAAAGCCTTCTGAACAGGAGAGAAACACCCCACTAGTGATTTTCTCTTGAACTGATGCACTTGTTATAGGCTAAACGTTCACTTATATAAAAACGTGACCTTTGTCACTACCAAGTAACCTGACAACTGAGTTAGAGAGTCAGGTTTCTTCCCCCTTTCTCCCTTCTGTTGAGAACAGTACCTCTTTTCAGCTATAATTTTTGGGGGAGTTCTATGACCAATTCAACTCATGGAATTGTCATTTACTAAATATGCACAACTTTCTTGGTGAAAAACAGCTCAAAATTTCTTCAGTGTAATAATGATAAGATAGGATACTGCAGGAGACTTTTGTGCCTATTCACATGTCTAGTTTTGATTCACATCTCATTTTGTGCTTTTGAACAGTCACATACATTTCAAATATCAGCCACTTTACCATGGCACCTTGCAGTTTCCCTGTTACACACATGCAAAGCAATCCAAGTGATGGGATGACTCACACTTCGAAGTACCTTATGTGATCAAACAACTAACGAACGGTGCAATGTAAGCTACCGCTCCATCAGTAATTAATCTTCTAGCTAAAATCCTTTTGAACAATAGCAGCATTATGGATCACTATACTGCATATTCAAATTTGGAAGCCAAAAATTATGTTAAGATTGCCTGGAAAATACAAATAACAAAATAGAACTGAAATCTATGAAATAGTTATGTCAATGAGGAAAGGGAGAGCAAAACCCTGATCAACTTGGTTTGACCTCACAGGTGACCCTGCTTTGAACAAGTTGGACTAGAGATGCTCTGATGTCCCTTCCAACCCGAGTTATTCTATAGTTCTATGGAGAAAGGTGCCATCACTTAAAATGCCAGCCAGATTTTCATTTAGACAATGCAGAAGTATGACATCAAAACCAGAAACTGAATATCCAAGAGAGAACAACTTACTCCAGCAGAATCACATTTGGACTTCAGAGAACTAAGAAAATCACACCATAATAAAACCTATGCCAGTTAAAAATCACCAGGGGAGAAACCTCTGTGGCCACAGAGTTGATCTGCACTGAAATCTTGGCACAACTGATATCAGAAAGAGTTGCAAGAATAATAATAGCGAAGCTGATGGGCAAACCTAAGAAGACACAGCACACTGGAAAAAATCCAATGTAATATAGCCTTTAGCAAGAGGAAAGGAGAAATGTCAGAGAAAGATATATTTGCAAACTAATGTTCAGTTTTGTAGAAATGTTATTGACAATGATGTTCATTTTCAGATAGTTCAGACAGTTTTTTATTTAAAAGCAAACACTTCTTACAGAAATGACAAGGTACTTTTATTGGGATTTTAAAAAATATTTTTTATTCCTTTTCTTTCTGTTCTGCTTCTGTAAGCTTTTAGAAAATCTCCACTCTTTTATGTGCAAGGATGAGAGTCCTGATATCACAATACTCACTTAGAGAAACTGGCAACAATAACAGATCTTTATCCGAGAAACACAAATAACCACTGTGCAACCACATACTCTTAGAACAATCTTTTTTGGCCTAATCAGAAAGGATGCGTCCCTCCTCCCAAACATACACTCAAAACAAGATAAAATTTCTGAGAAGGCACACTTCCGTCCACTTTTCTACACTCAGCTCCAGACAGGACTTCTCAAAAGACCACAAGTTCATTAAACTTCTACAGATTTAAGCATTCACAGCTTGATTTCAGTTGACTTCTATTACAATTGATTTCCATCTTCTTCTTGAAATTCTGGGATGTTTCTAGTTTCTTATGCTGACCTGCTGGTTTGTCTTCAGCAAATCTTTATCACATCAACTCACAGTTAGGTCTGACATTGAATTTTTGTACAACTAAATTACAACATAGACAATGTTATTTCAGCATTACAAAAGGAACCAGGAATTTATTATTTGAAACACAGCCATTGGTGTTTTGGAAGCACTTTCTAAAAATTACATGTAATTGAAAAAAGATAAAGGATTGAAGACCTTCATGGTGTCTGAGGTTTGCTTGCTTGTTTTCTTTAGCCTCCAGACTAGAAGAAAATCTCAGTAACAATACATTTTTTTTAATACAACACTTACAAATAATGCTCAGCATGATTTTTTCCACTTTTCCCTGTGTTTCTTTTTGCTTCAAGAGTCTCATCAAATGCACTGAATGGCTTTATTTCGAGAACTGGAACAAAAGTGATATAACGATAAAAAATTCATGCATATATTTCCACTTCATAGGATGGAACTTTCCATCTTAAGATTTCTGTTTAACATTTGTGAGATCATGTTCACTCCTTTTTTTATTCAGTTGTTTGTTTGGATCCATTCCCCTTAATATGGAAAACAAACTGTTTAAAAAGAACAGTGCCAGTCTGGTATTCAGACAGTGATTTTGCTGTTCTGTTTAAAACACAGGACAATCATCTCCAGCATTACCTCATTCCAGTCTTGTATCAGCTATGGGAAAGTTATTGCCAAAACAGCAGTTGTGTGATGGAGCAGCAGCTAAGAACAGGGGCATAGGTATGTTTCTGAATATGCACCTCCATCCTCCTAATAAGAGGAAAAAAGTGGGAATTTGCTTTTCACTACCAGTAAATTTGAGGTCTTTGCTTTCTGCCCTTGTCCCTGTGACAACACTCAACTACAGTTTGAGCTACCCAGATCTGCTGACACTGCAGTGTATTTAAAACAAGTTCTGCTGAAGAATGGTGCTGTATTTCTGCCACAAAAATAATACTAAATCTACATTCTTGCATGTGCCTAAATTTCCCATTATGTGGGTATACTGAGACCAGAAGGCAAATCCAAAAAAACCAGACTAATTTCCTGGGAATGATGAGAAATTTACACTTGTTCTCACCTGTGATTCTGGGGCAAATAACTAAAAACATAAATATGTAATCATTTGATTGCATAAAATTTATACAGTTTTATAAATCTGGGAAAATTCTGGAGCAATCTGTGACTATTTGGAAAACAGAAAGAAATGTGTGATAACTAACACAAAACCATAGAATTCATGTCAAGCCAAACTATCTACTTCTACTGCAGAGTAACAGGCTTTGCAGACAGGGGAGAAACCATAAATCTTAACTAAAGCTTTTGAAACTGCCTCAGAGTGGCTTTCTGAAAAATAAGCTGGTTGATGAAATTTCTAGAATGTGGGAATAAAACTTCACAAAGCAGCTGAAGACTAGTTACAAATGGTTTACTGTCAAAGTGGACAGGAGTACTAAGTGGCACTCTGTGAGGGTCTGCACTTCATCAGCAACCTGGATGGTGCCTACGTAAAGCTTATGTACATTAAATTTTCACATGGCAGGAAACTGAGGGGGGGATCACAAGTATACTGGAATTTATAGAGACCAAGTAACTGTAGGTTAACTTGGGTTACTAGGTATGGATAACCACCTGCACATATTGAATGAGCAGCAAGTGGTTAAGACAGCAGGTCTTTAGAGAATGATTTGGAAACTGCAAACTGAGCACACATCAACAGTGTAAGGCAAGCCAGGCAAATGGGCTGAGGCAGAAGTACAAGCGAGAGGCATGGAGGGATCCTTCTGCTTTACTCAGCATTGGCACAGCTTCAAGTAAGGAGGCTTTGTTTCAGGTCAGGTATGAAGTGCTATGTTTGCATAGCCAAAACAGAACTAAAACCCAACAAAAACAAACCACAAAAACAAACAAAACAAAAAAACCACACACAAAAAACTCACCCCAACCCC